>VMBQ01006336.1:0-50217 GCA_007657795.1 Dreissena rostriformis | reverse complement strand
AAGTCTCCTCTTAGAAAAAATCCAGTTTTGGCGGAAAGTGTCATCCCTGAGTAGCCTGTGCTTACTTTACAGGCTAATATGGGACAACACTTAACGCACATGCATAAAGCCTCGTTTTTCCAGAGTGCGGCGCAAATGTAAATAGCAAAATGAACATTCTGTTATCAATGCTATAATAGCTTGTATTATACTATACATATTATTGTCATTTGTGTATATAATGCCATTGCTTTGTTAAACCCTAAATACATGTACATTCAGTAGACTTTAAAACATTGTACGATTACAAATAAAACATTTAACATTTACAATCACTCTTGCTTTCTTTAATTGTACACCCCCCCCACACCCAAGGTACAGAGTGAAGGAGGGTATAATGGAATCACCATGGGCATCTGTCTGTCTGTAGACTCAAACTTGTCGACAAGCATTCTTTTACACTTTAACATTTAAACTTACTGGCATTGTTCATTATGATATGAGGTTGTGCATGCGCTATTAAAATCATCTTCCGTTAAAACTTACAAAAGTTATGCCAATTGTTATGAGGTGGGGACCATGTCCTACTTTTTTGCGGTTCGGACATTTTAAAGAATTGTTACCTCTCTAGAGGCTACATTTCTGACTCGGTGTTGATGAAAATTGGTCAGAATGTAATCTTGATTATAGATATGTGAATCGGGGTCACATGCCACAAGAAACTATGTCAAAAGGTAAAAAAAACCACTAGGGGCAATATTTATGACTAAAGCTTGATGATTCGTTGTCTGAATGTTTGTCTTGACAATATCTAGGCCAAGAATACTTAATAATCAACTTGCATTGTTGCGGTACAATATTCGTGATGCCTTCTGAAATAGCCATGTGACGATTGTGTAACAGGCTTACCGCTAAAACTTCTTAGAAATTGGCCAAAACTGGGCACTCACATCAAAGACATTTGATGTCACATCGAAACCATTGGTAAGTGTAGATAACAGCTTGCTAATTTTTGAAGCATACCTTTCATTGATGATTTCTCATGCAGTCATTCAGTAGTTTTGGTGTGCTTATCAAAGATTGCTTTTTTTTAACTGGTTTTATTGTTGTTTTAATTTGAAATATCATTGCAAGGCGAGTCTGAAAATAAATGCGGTTGTTTAAAAAACTTTGTCCAAAATGTGAAAAATTTGGTATTAAAAATAACAACAATTTATCGCATCTTTGAAGAAGCTCAAACAAATGTTTTGTTGAAAAGAAAAATTGTTTTGGCAATAGTTTTCGCGAAAAATAATGTCTTTTGCTACCTATTGTTTTGTGCTATCAAGTTACAAAGAGCTTGACATTTGTTTTGATATAATACATTCCCAATACCTTGTGTGTGTGTGTGTGTGTGTGTGTGTGTGTGTGTGTGTTTATTACTGTATGTGCACAAATATGTTTAACGTATGTTAAACTATGAGAAAGATCAAGTGCCAGATGCTTGGTACCTTAAAAAAAAATCAATGTTGAATTTCCTGTAGATGTGTGTATAATCATTGACTTCTTTATAGCCATCTTTGATATATTATAAGAATTCCAAATATTGTATTAAGTTATGCAACAACTTTTTCATACACAACAACAGCATTTATTTCAGAAATAAAGCTAACAATAAAGCTTCTAGCCTACAATAGTGAAATACAAAAAACACATGTATAGAAAAAAATAAACACTCACTCTATTGCAAAATACAAGTGTTTTAGGTATCTAAAGCTGTTCTTATAAAAACAAGTTGTAACTAGTCATACCATATAACATCAAAAGATGCTGCCATGCTTATCCCATGATTAAAAGTCGATCAGCAATTTTTGGAAAAAAGTAGTTCCATTTTCGTTTGCTGTTATGCTCATTATTAAATTGCTGTACTCATATTACTTTTATCCAACACTTAGCTTTGTTGCAATGGATAACAAATGTCTATTTCAAAACCCATAAACACAAACAAAAAAAATAAAATGCATATTTATACATCTGCAAACAAAAAACCCTTTCTGTTTTACAAAACAACCTAGCCCTTGCTTAAAGTAAATACTACTCAAGTGAGCGACCATGGCCCTGTAAAATCTTAAATTAAAATTTCCGAATTTACAACTGCCTGGAACAAAGTACTGTTCCTGATTGTCACCAATGCCATCATAAATAGTATTTTATATGCATCATTAAAAAAGGCGACAGAGTAATCATTTTTGAAAACGATAATTTCATATTATGATCGTCATTTGTCACCTAATACATTTTATTTTGACAAAGTATAAGATATGTCCGGTAAACATTTGACCGTTATCCTCGTTTAGTTCAATACAATACTATAAATTTCATGTTGCCTTTATATTATTACTTGAAGGTGTGAAATAATTCCAAACAAGAGAGGGTGGCGTTGTGAATTGTTTTAACTTAATAGTATTTAGAAACTTAAATGTAGATGTATCTAGAACATAAAGACAGTCGGAATTTTATATTCGAATATTTTGCTAAATTTTTGAATATTCAAATATTCTTTCCCATCCCTAGCAAAAATAGAATTATCTAACCACAGTAGTGATTATATATCATGTTCAAATTTCGGTAGATAAATGTATTTACAATGTTTACAATATGTTCAAAATCTTACTATATTTACAATACATTCCTGTAGTGCCACCTCCTGCATCCTCTTAGAGCTTTTTCACAAGTGTTCCAGTGAGTGTGTAGTGGTAGAGAGCAGTGCGAGATGTGATATACAATTCTCCTTGATGGTGGGCAATGCCAACAGCAGCATGTGGTAACTGTAACTTCCCCCCATTCACCAGCTGCCCATTGCTCACAGAGAAAAACTGCAAACCAGCATCATTTAGAGCCACAGCCACCTCACTGGACGAGATTTGGCCAATGTCCCCATGTAGAACCAGAGACATCACAATGACTGGACACATTGTATTGTTTGTCAAACAGTTTAACTTAACAGTTTTAAGTCTAGAGCACAAACCACTCGGCCATCCGTGCTGATATAGTTAGAGGTGTATTTTATACTTAATATAAGTAATCCTCGAAATGTCACAAAATATAACGATAACAACAGAAATCTCCACTCCAAATTATTCAATCGTTTAGCGTTTGTAACGCTTTATAATTTTCAGGTTTTTAAATCGTCAAAAGATGTATATACTGGATATTTAAAAGCATGGTAAATTTTCAGTATTACTGTTTCTTCGCAAATAATGTCTAGATCTGATTTTTTTTTTTTTTCAATTTTGTCAATTTTCCAAAACGTTAACAGGTCCCTTTACGTGACACTTTTCATACATGTACATGATAGTTTAAAATGGTACAATCGTCAGAGCATTAACACAACTTTTCCAAATAAAAGTTTATATAATAAAATAATAAACTGTATGAATGTGTTTTTTAACTTTTTTCCTGACCTAGATATAAACTGCTGGGACTAAATGTGAAATTTAAAAATACTTCGAAATTACATTTATAACTGTTTTTATGTTGATTTTTTTCCGCTGGACGAGCTAATGCAAATCCATAACCGTGATGTCATTACTGTGTCCTACAATGAGCTGTTCAGTAATAATGTTGTAGCAGACAGACAAGGGGCAGCTCAGTCCATCTTTCTGTGAAGCAAGAGATGTCAGTTTCTTTTTTCCCTCACGATCCACCTGTATGATAGTTTTGGATCTGAATGCACATACAAGGACTTGTCCTGAAGGTGTGACATGAACACCACATGGGTGTTGTAGTGCAGGGTCCGTGAAGGTGGATATCAGGGTACCATCTGTGGCCAAAGTGATGAGCTTGTCCTGTGCGTTGTTGGTGACATAGATCTTGTCACCAGCAGGACTCACTGCACATTTAAACACTGTAAAACATGGAACATGTTATAAATAAGCAGATAAGCATTAAAGACCGTAACATTGTTTTAATCTCAAAATAATCTCAGTAATGTTCATTGGTGTTTAAAAAATCCACAGTAGTGATTATATATCATGTTCAAATTTCGGTAGATAAATGTATTTACAATGTTTACAATATGTTCAAAATGTAACTATATTTACAATACATTCCTGTAGTGCCACCTCTTGCATCCTCGTAGAGCTTTTTCACAAGTATCCCAGTGAGTGTGTAGTGGTAGAGAGCAGTGCGAGATGTGATATACAATTCTCCTTGATGGTGGGCAATGCCAACAGCAGCATGTGGTAACTGTAACTTCCTCCCATTCACCAGCTGCCCATTGCTCACAGAGATAAACTGCAAACCAGCATCATTAAGAGCCACAGCCACCTCACTGGATGAGATTTGGCAAATGTCCCATGGAGAACCAGAGACATCACAATGACTGGACACATTGTATTGTTTGTCAAACAGTTTAACTCTCTTCTTATCACAATCTGCAACAATGACCTTACCACTAGGCAGGCTACAAATGCCTCTAATGCAATTTCTCCTGTTGTCTGTTGATTGTATGTGTACATAAAACTTCCTCTTCACAGTCAACACCTTGTCTGGATTCATCTCCAAAGCGAGGGACTGTATACTGTCTACAATCCTCCCCATACTTGCCTGTTGAGACAGATACTCTTCAATGTTTATGTGTGCCTTAAATATTATTGAACTCTGGACTTCCACAGGTTTCTCCTTCAGATATGACTCAGACTCTTTTATTTTGTCCAGACATTTCCTGCTGGCTATGAACTCCATTTCCTTCTTACTCTTATCATGAAGTCCCTGTACAGCTTCATCTAGCTGTTGAAGTTCATCCTCCAGTCTGCTGCAGTTGTCAACATTTTTCTTGAGAGATGTTTGCAATTCAATCCTAATTTCATCCAGTTCTTTCAAGGTTGTATGTTCAAGTTTGTCCAAAGCAACATTTAATTTCTTGCGAAGCTCTCTGATTTCTTGTAGTGTTTCACTATATGATCCCTCCACGGACTGAATGCTGGCCTCTTGTGTTTTCTTAAACTGACTAAGTTCAGCAAGAATTGTTTGAATTTTGTTTGACAACTGCTGCATATCCACTGACAGCTTTTTCACAGATCCAGAAATAAGACCCAAATTGGTACACTGTCTGAAATAGCAACATAAATCTTTATACCAATAATCATTTTGACATTTTGACATATAAATGTGTGTTAAAAACTATCGCACAGGTAAAATCTAAAGAAAACCTTGTTATCCATGAGGAAAACCAGATTGATGACTCAATCTAGATGCAACTTAGTCAGAATGTTTATCGTGACAATATCTAGGCTGAGTTAAAACCTGGATCACGTGCATCCAAAAACTATGGCACAAGGTCAAATCTTAGAAAAACTGTGCAACCACTTTAAAGACCACACTTATAACTCAATCATGGTCAGAATGTTAATCCTGACAATATCTAAGTTGAGATTGATTATGGGTCACAAGCGTCCAAAAACGAGGTCACGAGGATAAATCTTAGCAAAACCTTGTAACCATGATAGATGGCACATTGATGACTCAATTCTGATGCAGCTTCTTCAGAATATTTATCTTTACAATATCAAGGCCAAGTTTGAATTTGGGTCACGTGCGTTTACAAACTAGGTCACCGGGTTAAATCTTATAAAAACATTGTAACCACTAGAAAGACCACATTAAATTCTTGTCTCAGTCTTAATTCAACTTGGACAGTCTGTTAATCTTGATAATACCTAGGTCAAGTTCAAATCTGGGCCACATGTGCCCAAAAACTAGGTCACCAGGTAAAGTTTTTTGGTCTCCTCGAACTCAAGTTAGAGCTTCAAGGCAGTCATGGCACTCTTGTATATAAATGTGATTACTTTTATCTACATGCTACTTCATTACAAAGTGTCACTTACCTGTGATTCAGTAAAACGCAGTCTGAGCAGCACAGCTGACTGTGGTCCTTGCAGAACATTTTCAGTTTCTTATTGTTATGAATATCACATTTCAGTAGCAAATCCTCCGTTGTCTTTGCCAGCGGCCATTTAGTTGTTTCTCCTCGCCCATATGTCAAATGGTTAACATATATTTGATCATGATGAAACAGGCATTTTTTGCAAAAACACTTTAAACATGTTTCACAAAAAAAATCAGCACTCGTTGCGAAATTTTTACTTTCGCAAGCGCTACATGAATAATCCTTCGCTAAATCTGAACGTTTATGAACTGAATCTACTGAAGTTGCCATTTTCAATAAGTGTTGCGAACTGGCGTTTGTTTATGAAGTTGTTTTTTCACAATTATTTGAATCCTTTTATCAATCGTGATACATCGAATATCTCCGGAATCCTCCGCAAGATAGGATGATTAATGCAATAAATCGTATGCTGATCCAGAGTATCCGTTTAAGAAATACAAGGATATATTCCAATATTACCAATGGCACAAGCAGTTGCAATCCAAAATTTGAAACAACTTTCTGTCGCACTTGCTTAATTAAGACAAACACAGTTTTTAGTTAGTTTAACAACACATGTTCTTAACTTCAAACAGGTAAAGAATGAATTATGTTAGGTGTTTAAGTCTACAGGCCAGTTTAAATAAACACCCAGTATAAAGTCCATAGTAAAGCTACCAAAAGATCCTGTATATAGGTTAACATTTCGCTGATAACAGGGAATGTAAACCATTTTCTGAAAATAGGGTGAAACTTGATACATGTATTTAGTTTAACATTTTCCGAAAATATAGTGAAACTTTATCATTTTTTTTCAGTTAAACGGGCTTATTTCAATGAACATTTTAACAAATATCTAAACAATTTAATAGTCTTCAAATATTGTAAAAGCAAGATTTGTGTTAAATAGTCTTAAAAAAAGACCTTTGGAAGCTAAATTTAACGCACTACATCTACGCCACTCAGGCTTTAATATTTGACAGTGATATTTAAACACCATGTCAATAATTCACATTTTTTCAAATTGTCGATGAAATGCTTTATACACGCTTTATATAATTCTACCACTGTCGATTTATTAATACCCATAAAACAAACCACTATGGTAAACATTTTGTTGTGGCCAGGAGTGCAATTTTGCTGATGGATAATGATTATTCATTTATCTCACATGAGCACATACATGTAGTGCTCATGGGGAGCTTTTTAGGACACTATGGTCTGTCGTCCGTCAGTGCGTGAGCTGTGTGTGTTCACTATTTCTTCTAAGGAGAAGAAGTAATTCTCTTTAATAACTTGACAGATTTTAACAAAACTTCACAGGAATTATCCTATGTAAATAACTTTAAAACAATTCCCTGAAACCACAAAGGTTAACTATTTGGTGTGTTACATAGTATGTTGGTCATCTAAATAATTTATTCTAATCGAGACTTCTTTTCCTTATATGCATATCCTGAACTCTTTAAACAAATCTTATATGAAACCGCAAGGACGAGAAGTTTGTTATTTGTCATGTAACATCTTAATTTGGTCCTCTGATAAGTTTGTTCAAACAATACCCGTGGTGTCGAAACTTGCCACTCCCCAAGGGTCAAATGATTTATATAGATAATGGTGAAGTAAATAACTCAAAAAATCTTCACTGAAACGCCAACGTCCAGGGGTTTAATATTTGGTGTGTAAAATTGTAGTTTTCCTATACTAAGTTTGTTCAAATCATGCCCAGGGGTCAAAACTAACCAGCCCCAGCGGTCACATGATTTATGTAGACTTTGTAAATAACTTAAATATGTTATTCAGAAACCTCAAGGGTTAGGTGTTAAATATTTGGCGTGCGAAATCGTATGGTGGTCGTCTACAAATCATGCCCCTGAAGTCAAAATTTGCTCCACCCTAGGGGTGACTTGTGTTTTATCTTTATAATAAATACTTGATTAATTTGTTTTAATACTGCCATAGACCATATCAAATCTGTGTCAAACATGTTAAAACAAGACTATTGCCAAGCAATTATGTCCCCTACCGGCTCCACCATTGTCAGATTTTTTTTCTTTTATTTCTTGCCATAGCAACCAGAATTTTTGACGTAGGAACAAAATGAAATGACGTGCATAATGTCCATATTGCCATCTATCCATGTTTCATGAAAAAATATGAAGAACTTTTAAAGTTATCGCAGGATCCAGAAAAGTGCGACAGTCTGACAGACAGACGGAGCGCAAACCATAAGTCTCCTCCGGTGAAACCGGTAGGAGACAAAAAAGCTTGATAAAAACCAGTTATTAAACAAACATCACAGAATCTGCATATAACTGTTAACATTCTACATGTCTCATGTAGATTAGGGCCTTAAGCCCTCTTGTTTTAGGTCACCTGAGCAAAAAATGCTTATGGCGATCTTTTGTGATTGCATTTTGTTCTTCGTCAACATGAAACTTCTTATCCCTCTAGAGGCCACATTTACTGTCTGATCTTCATGAAATTTTGTCAGAAGATTGTGTTCCAATGATACCTTGGTCAAGTTCGAAAGTGGATCACAATACATATCAAAAACTAGGTCAAAATTTTCAAATCTTGGTCAGAATTCCATTTTTGAATGCCACTTTTTAATGCCACTGTTTAAATGATATTTTTGGGAAGAAAACATTCTGAAACATATCTTCAATTCAGTGATTTTGTATGGTTTTTTAAGGTTAGAGGAGAGGGGCTATAAATCCCAGAAAAATTAGGCATTTAAGAGTTTGTTAATACATTTCTTATCAAATATGTACAAAACATAAATACATGTGTATCACATCATGAAACAAGAGCACCGTCGAGCGGATGCCAACGCTCGGCTGTGGGTGCTTGGATTGGTTGTTTTTTTACCTTTAACCTTGAAGGTCATCATTGACCTTGACCTTTTCACCACTCAAAATGTGCAGGCCGATGAGATACACATGCAAAANCTCGGGTTTTCTTCGAAAACAGCCGAGCTAACAAGAGATGTGTTTGTCAGGAACACAATGCCCGTAGTTGTAGTATTTAAGAGTTAAGTTACAGGTCGTTTCCGCCTCTTCACGAGTTCAATGGTATCGACCTGCCCCTGTGACCTTTCAGGAGGAAATTTTTATTTTAAGCCAAATTAGGTCAAATTTACCCAGCTGCCCGGTTATTCACCAAAGAGATAATTTAGATCCAAATAGACCAGCGCACGATGGCCAATGAGACCTTAATGTGCGCTGGTAGACAATTAGAAGAGAATTCATGCCTGGTTGTCCTTAAAAGGACATAAGCTGGATTAGCAGAGCCGCCCGCAGAAGTTCCCCTATGCGACAAGTCTTCAAGAAAATCTTCTGCGGGTGAATCTCGCCCCTGTTGCGACAAGCACGCTCTAGCAAATTACCAAGGAAACACAATGCCCCCTATTGCGCCGCTTTGAAATAAAATTTCAATATATTTTTTGGCAGGTTAAGAAATTATCTCCCTTTTAAAGCTTATTACTTCCTTTGGATTGTATTTTTTTACCTTTGACCTTGAAGGATGACCTTGACCTTTCACCACTCAAAATGTGCAGCTCCATGAGATACACATGCATGCCAAATATGAAAGTTTCTATCTTCAATATTGCAAAAGTTATAACCAAGGTTAAGTTTTTGGACAGACACCGTCATACAATGACAGACAGGCCAAAAACAATATACCGCCTCTTCTTCGAAGAAGAGGGCATAAAAACCTAATTATTTTGAATTGCTATGTAAAAATGTGTATTACAATAGAAAAATAAAACTTGTTAGATCAATGCATGTATTTTTAATGGCAAAAACCACAAAAAAATCATGTCAATATTAAATGTTACAAAATAACAACCTTTTGATCATATTAATGACATTCATTAAAAAAAAAATCATAAAAACTGGTGAATTTCAACCCGACAATGTGCTTTGTCAATGATAGGTTGATTGCAAACATTGGAACAAGAAAACAAAGACATATATTTTACACAGAAAAATGAACATGGAGCATATAATACAACAAGGCTTGTCACCATAGGATGACATATTCCCCCTTTTTCCACATTTTTCTAAACCTAAAAGCAAAGTGTTTCTCCACATTTTTCGAAACTTAAACGCAAAGTGTTACGGAATTTCAGACGGACAGTGCGATCACTATATGCCCACCTTCGGGGGAATAAAAAAAAGTGTGTAGACACAAAAGATTCATTAGAAGATGTCCAATTTGAAATTAAAGGGCAATAACTCATGAATCATTGGAACAGAATGAAATGAATATTTGTGCATGTCCACTATAGAGGATTAAGGGCTGCAAAGTTTCATAATTTTTAAAGTTCTGAAGATCTGTTAAGGAAACAAAATGTCTGTTAAATAATGTACTATTTTGTGATCAAATTGCAATAACTCCTTGAAAACTAAACCTGAACAGAAATGCCAATTTGTGCTTGTCAACAAGAATGTTGCATACAATTTTTTCATCAAAAACAGGTCAGTAGTTCCAAAAAATTTGGTTGAAAACAAAGAAACCGACATTAATCTAGAATAATAAAAAAAATACCAGAACAAACACTACAAAATTAAATTCAAAAGTTAAGAATCGTTAATATGCTTTCATTTTTCTGCAGGGTTAATGTTTTTTTTCAAAGGATTTTATTTTAAAATAAACCAGATAAAAAATCTGATGATGAATACTGTAATAACAAAAGTATATAACAATGTAACAAATGCCTAAAACAAGCCTCACAAAACAGTAGTCACATACAAAAGTCTTGTAAATATTTGTTTAACCTCTGATTTTCATGGTATGAAAATTTATAACCCATATATTTGACCTTTGACCTTGAAGGATGACCTTTCACCACTCAAAATGTGCAGCTCCATAAGATACACATACATGTAAAATATCAAGTTGCTATCTTCAATATTGCAAAAGTTATGGCCAATGTTAAAGTTTGACGCAAACAAACCAACAAACAGACAGGGCAAAAACAATATGTCCCACAGTATAGACTGGGGGACATAAAAAGACATTCAAGAAGAGAAGCACATATATCTATATATATTGATAAAGATATAATAACAACTTTGTTCACAAATTATCGTTAAAGCTGTATAGAGATAGGATAATCAGATCACCTTACCTGTTTTTCATTTCTGGATTAACCAACTCTGCATGCAAGTAACTGTTTAAACATATAAATATTAACCCTTTGCATGCTGGGAAATTTGTTGTCTGCTAAAATGTTGTCTGCTGAATTTCTTAAATTAGCATTTCTTCGATTTTTTTTTTCAAAGAAGACTATCAGAATAGCAAACAGTTTGGATCCTGATGAGACATCTCATCTGGATCCACACTGTTTGCAAAGGCCTTCAAAATTCGGTTCCAGCACTGAAAGAGTTAATAACCACACTACTTTTTCATAAACAAATTGCACAATGCTGTCAGCATTTATGCAAATTAAGCATATTTTTCCTGTCAGTTTATACACCGATGAAATGCAGAAAAACGGTACCCAATTCTTAATAAACAATTAATTTCTGTACTATTCAAACAAAGTCTCAGCAGTTGTATCATTTTCCTTCATTAAATCCATTATTGCTTAACATGCAAACAACTTCAACATCCTAACATATACACTTACAAAAAGGTTAATTGGTCGTATCCCTCCATCAACACTATTAAAACAAAATACATGTTGTACATTGTATGTATACATCGACGACTATATTGCACAAACAAATCTATTGCCAATCCTTTCAACATTTTCACATTTAAACTCGAAGAGTTGATACAGACTTGACAAAGTTGGACGAGTTCACAGTCCCCTTCACAAAATCTTACATAAAGTGTCACCCAGAATGTCTAACTTCATCCAGACCCGTTTGCCGTATGCCCGGAGCTCGCCCGGATCGGAGGGATGAGTATGGCACGGAGCTGATGGTTCATCTGCGCCACGTCCTGGTCTTGTTTCTCGTACACTTTCACTGCCTGTGTGAACCTTATCACTCCTGGAAAGGGAAAATGCATTACTTGAAAAACTTTAGGCATTTATTTTTCACCAATTCCAGGATAGAAGTTGCTTTTTTTTGAAAATCAAAAACGAAACACAAAGATCTTTGTCACAACTGAGAGTCCCTAAACACAAAGCAGGGAAACATATCAAGTCTCATTCTGACAAAACGGAGCTTAATGCATATGCATTAAAAGTTGTCCGAGATAAGCCTCTGCAGCCTGCACAGGCTAATCAGGGAGGACACTTTTCACATAAACTGGATTTTCGCTATTTTTTTTAAAGAAAAGACGTTCTTTAAACGAAAAATTCCAAGAAAGCATAAATGTCGTCCCTCATGATCAGCATGTTCAAACTGCAAAGGCAAATCTGGGACGACACTTTTACCACAAGCATTAAACCTCGTTTTCCCAGAGCGAGACTAAAATCAATTACCACACCTACCGTCCCCGTCCGAAGGGAAGCCATATTTCTCAATAACCTCCATCTGTATCTGTGCAGCCACCGGGAACACGGTCTGCATGGCCCTCAGCATGTCGTTACCCGCAATCTCACGCGCATCCTCGAGACGGCGGACATTGTCGGAATCCCTGAACGCCTTGAGAATATCTTGTAGGGCGACTGAAATGGATTAATCAACAGAGCTCTCAATCCAACTTTTTTTATTTGTTAATTATTTTAGGAATATTTCTTTTAACTTACAAGTACTTCTAACGAAATGGGTCAAATTTAGGCCCCTCATTCGGTTCAAAACTAAGCATTGATAAATGGTTCATATTTCAGCGGCATAATAATTTCATTAGTTTATGTGTAAAAACTATGTGGCATATATCTGAATGGTAATGTAGTTTTTTTTACTGAAATAACCTAAAATGAAATGTTAATATATTTATTTTTATGTACTGTTCATACAAAACACGTTCTCAGGCATTCGTCTGGATTTTCTAATAGCCAGAAATTCAAATGTTGTCCCTGACATTGGGGAATAAAGTTAGGACAACAACTGCAGGTTTATTCTACATTTGAACAAAATTAAGTCTTGATTCATCATTATCGTACATATTTAGGCCANAAAAAAAAAAAAAAATAAAAATTTATTATTTATTATTCCCTGAACCAAGACTATTTTTTTTTTGGCCTTAGTAGGCAATGAAGAATCATAACTTTTCTTTCAATTGACCAGTCACCACAGACCTGCTGTTTATCAAACTAACTCATCAGCCAATCAAATACATGCCACATGGTCCGACAAACAAAGAATGTGTTTAGTATGGCAGTGTTAGATAACTACAGTACAGACACCGCGTACTTAAACAAAAATGCCTGTCCGCGGTGTTCACTTTTCCCGATGGGTGACATTTGGCGGGGGGCGGACACCCTACTGACCGCCGTGTTCAGCGAACACCCGAAATCGCCGCGATTGCACGCTTTCGTTTACGGGAACACTTGTGATCACCGCGATGGTGCGCAGCCACCGTAAACACCTGTCTGCGAGGGTCATTCATGCCTTTTAAATGTACATGTACAAAATAAAATCATATACTACATATACATATTATGTGCACATTTATGCGTAATTAAACTCTGACAGTACGTAAAGTCGATAACGTAAATTAAGCGTTTAGATGATCAATACGATTAACTTTTATGGTGTTAATCAATGCAATTGCCCTTTTTGTTTTCACAAAATTGGGTTTCATTTCTCCCGATTTCCAGAAAATGACATGTTCATGTTGCATAAAAACTAAATATAGCGTATTACAGCGTGTTTGATTTTTATTTTATTCAGATGAAATGTCAATTCCAAATCATTCGCGAGCTACCCCGGTAATTTAGAAGAAATTCACTACGAAACTTAAAATCGAAATTAAAAGATCCTAATGTTGTCTGCGCTACAACGATTTTGTTTAAAAAATTATATATAAATACACCCACGCCAATTTTCGCGCGCTTTTTATGGTTCGATCAGAACAAAGAAAATGAAAATATCATGGGCATATAAACATGTTTTTATGGCTACAATTTGTAACAGAACATGAACTCTACACAACGCGCGCACTAGGCGCATGTATGGGGTTATCGATTGTGATTGTTCGTAATCGTTTCTTAATTTTTTTTAGAACCAAACGACACCTATAACATTCAAACGCTTGGTATCTTTCTGCAAATTGGTACTGACCTACGTTTATGTTCAATTATTTTATTTTTAGCGAACACGATGAACACCGCGGTAGATATTATGGGTCCGCGGTGATTCGCGGTGTTTGCCGTATGGCAAACGGCCCCCGCGACAATTGCTCTGAACACCCATCGCGGCGGGGTTCATATTGGTTAGCGAACACAGTATGATGAACACCGTGGCGAGTGGCGTTTGTTTAAGTACGCAGTGTCTGTACTGTAAGTGTGCGGATCAATCAATTATTTGGCGCGTGAATAAAAAGTTGAATTAATAATAAAGGTTTTGACAATAATTTATAATATTGAGTAGATTGTTTCTAGTCATCAAAGTTACAAGCAAGACAATGTATGTAGTGGGAAAGACCATGAATGCATGATCTGGCTTTTATTGTTTGGTTTTTATTTAGCTTGGTTTAAAGTCCCAGGTAAAGGCAAAGCCTTAGAAGTTCAACAAAAAGTATTAATTCTATCTATATCTATATATAAATGGCCACAAGTAGTATAAATGGCCACAAGTAGCATTTCAAGCAGTGGACACTGTCGAGTCCGTTTCCTGGGAAGAACCAGTAGTACTGGCAGTACTTGATGTCTATGGAGGAGATAATGAAATTCCAAAGATAAAATGAAAGTCTGAAACATTTTCAAACAAAGATACATGGATGAAACTTTAGACGTTTTTTTTCAACAGGGATGTTAGGTTTTCACAAAAAGCTTTGTGAAAATGACCGCGGACATTTCAAAGAAAACGAGTATCCGAAATACAAATCCGATTTTCGTGCTACTTAAATGTAACAATGACAACCGCGTAATCTTAAATAATACGTTAATAATGTATTGTTTAACGCTAACTATGAAAGAGATAAAGGATATATGAAGAATCTAATGGCAATATAAATGAAACACAATGAAAATAGTTACGTTTGCAATCGTGTAAAGAAAAATGTTGCAAAGACGCCGCCATCTTGGACAACAAATGTGGAAGTCAAGCAGGTCAATCAGGTCAAAACGGTCACAAGACGTATAAACCAACAATCTTAGTCTTTTAGTTCCCGTTTTGCAACTATAAAACTGCACCTTCCGTGTTTGACTGTTTAACCATTTTATACAGAGAATAAAGAGAGATAGTAGGCTAGGTGTAGTGGGGGCTTAATAAGGCCAATGCATAACCGCTGGACTGTGGTTCAGCTCCCGGTACTTCTACCCACACCCACATTATCAGCCCTCAAAGTGACCCCCAGCATATGAGGATTAGAAGTGCAACTGCTCTTGAAAAGAATGGAGCTTGTGGATCCGGATAGATACGTCGCAGATACCAATTTTGGCTTTAACTCGACAGTGGACGAGTCTGGAGTCCGTTTCGTGGGTAGAGCCAGTACTTGGTGTCTTTGCGGGAGATCTAAAGAATGCTCCCACAGTGGGGATTGAACCCATGATGTCCCCGGTCTCTAGGCGGACACCACATCCACTACACCATGGCGACCTTGGAGCTTTTGATAATCACCACTTGGGACTCCATCATGGAAAATCAGACAAAGAGCCATAATTCTGCCAAAACTCAGCACAGCCAAATTTCTTTCTTTAGTTTCATCATCAAATTCATGTCATTCAACTGTGACAGTTTTAGCGAGATCCATCCGTTAGAAACACACACACAGTTTTTGGACTTTATATTCCAAAGTGAAAAAAACAAAGGGCCATTATTCTGCCAAAACTCGTCAGTCAAATTAAAAGTAATTGAAGGCTTGAACAAAATTCTCCTGGTTAGTAAGGTGAAGTTGAAAACACACAATTTGAGATCTGTATATTCTATAATGGAAAAAAAGGGCCTTATTTCTGCCCAAACTCATCGCAGCCTAAATTTATTTCTTCATCATAACCACACATTAAGGTCATTCAAGTTTCAGCGAGATCTGACCAGCACTTAAAGAGGACTTGAAAACACAGGCTTCAGAACGTGAAAAACAGACAAAGGCCCATAAACTGTCTATAAACAGAACTCCTTTCTTTTCAATCATCTACACATTGAGGTCATTAAATTCAAGAGGCGTGCTCGATCACACCACAGGTCCTCACGTGATGTTGCATGAAAGACCACTTACAGTCTGAAACCTATACACAAGTAGGTTCTTTTCAACTGTATTCAGCATGCCAAACTACTGCTGAATACCAAGAAGCAAAACTTATGCTCTAAGTGTTCATATATGCTCATAGTTGTTTTGCTTAGGCATCAATGGTAGACATGTCACACATTGCAAACAGTAAGAATATTACTGAAGGTACATATTACATGAATATTACAATGTTTTATGAATATTCAATTAAAGGGACCTATTCACCTTTTTGGCATGTATTGAAGTTTGTCATTAAATGCTTTAAATTGATAAATGTAAACATCGGAACTAAAAAGCTCCAGTAAAAAAAAAAAAAAGTAATCCGCACAGGGCTCAAACCACTGACCCTTGGAGTAAAAGTCTAACGCTTAGACCACTCGGCCATCCCTGCTCATACAGTGAGTGGTGTATTTTATACTTTATATAAGAAATCCTCTTACTGTCACATAATATAACCATGACAACAGAACTCTCCATATTATTATATCGTTTCGCGTTGCAATGCTTTATAATTTTCAGGTTTTTAAAACGTCAAAAGATGCATATAATGGATATTTTAGAGTATGTTAAATGTTCAGTATTACCGTTCCCTCACAAATATCAAAACTACAAAGAAAACGTGCGATTCTGAAGCAATTTTTTCCACTTTTGCCATTTACCAAAACTTGAAAAGGTCCCTTTAATTGAAACCCCTGGATTTGTTTGTGTTTCCAAACACAATTTCAATTCTTAGCACATAATGAATATGGGACTTTTGTAACACAGCAGTCAAATTAAAATGTAAAAAAAGTTGGATTTTTAAAATAGTTTCTTCAGTAAACAAAACATTTTTTTCTAAAAATCTATCTAGGTCACATAAGTTTACTTTATCATAAATTGATTTCATCATCGTATGATTTGGGTATGCTTATTATTAACACAATTAAGATTCAAAACACTTGTTAGGTATGTTTTTTTGTTTATTTTATATCAAGAGTACATAAAACACAAGGAATAATTCTGACAACAGACAAAGACGTGCAAATGAAACAGACAGTGATAGAACTCAATGAAAACTCTAACAATCTTAAACTGAATTAACTTCAATATAAAACACAATCTTTAACTTTACAATTTTGTAGTGTCCTTTTTTATTGCAATCTGATAAAAAAAAATGGTAATTTTCTCTTCTGAATAGAAGGATTGAAAAAATAATTACATTTCAATGAAGAATGCTTATTTTACATTATTCCATTTATTCAACACAATATCGTGTACAATATAAAACAAGGTTATCAGTAAAACTGATGGATGCTCCCCAATGATGCTTTGTCGATATATGGGTTAATTGTGTGAAAAAAATGACCTTGAGAAAATCTATTATAAGCCTCGGTGACCTTGACCCCAGTGACCTCAACAAAAGGTAGAGGTCCATGCAAGGTACCTACATGCCAAATATGGAAGAGATCGGTAAAATATTGAAGGCGCTATGAGAAACTGTAACAAAAGTGTGACAGAAGGAAGGAAGGAAGTACGGAAGTACAAACTGGCAACTATATGCTCCCCATATATATATATTGAGCATAACAACTGAAGTGTGTCTCGAACAATGCAGCACTGACCAAGCACCAACAAAATTATCCAAACCATTTTTTGATTTCAAAGTTAATTTACCCCATTATCAGATTATGAGCCGCGCACTGGGAAAAGGGCTTAATGCTTGTGCCTAAAGTGATGTCCCAGATTAGCGTGGTAATTCCACATTGGGACAAAACTTTAGGCACTTGCATTGAGCCCGTTTTATCAGAGTGCAGCTCAATTATAAATAAAATGAAAACATTTTATGCATAAAAAAAGTAAAAAAAAAAGGGATTAATGTCTCTTAATTAAATTCTGAAAATATATCAACATCACCTGCAAAATTGAACATTAAATGGCATACAAAATTAGTAAATTACAGGAAGTATTTGATAATCTGGTATGTTATTTGTCTGTTGCTGTTTATCTTTGCTTTCAATAAAACGTACATTGGGAGAAACAAAGAAAAGAGATCCATAAACATAAAATAAAGATGATAGCACCAAAATAATATTCTACTTTGGAATACTAGCACACTCGTACACACAAAACAAATAGAACTATTAACTTAACAAAAATTAAAAAGCCACTTTTCAGTTTTGGTAAAATTGTTTTATCCTAACAAAAAACTATTTGATACAATCATGAAATAAAAGCTCCTTTTTTCTCCTTTTTTTACATAAAATCCACTGCTTCTTTTATCTGATAAGTAATAATTTAAAAGAACTTAATACTTCTATTTCATGATGTTTCTTTTACAACTCATTATTATTAAATTTAATATCAGAAGACATTTTTTTGAAGTTATAAAATAAAACTTGTATGAGCCTCATATTGTTGGAAAATATTGCACACTAGAAATCTTGTACTTAATGAATTACATAACTCCGTGTTCAAACTAAACATTTTGTAGACTCCAGTAGCCAATTGTATAAATCTGGATAACTTTTATCCAGCGGATAACTTTTGGTTATCTTCAATTTTATATCTTTTTTAAAGATAACCAAAAGTTATCCGTTGGATAAGAATTCTAGATTTATACAATTGGCTCCTGGAGATTATTTTTCATCGTCTTCCATTTAACAAAACAATTCACTGTCATCTGGATCTTTAACAGACACAGACGCAACCACCCACGACACAAGCTTGGATACAGACAGATTACCCGGTAGTCGGAAACACTAATTATATATATATATATATTGTAAATAGTGTGGAACAATTTTAAACTGAAAGGGACATAATTTTGATAAAACTGTTCCCAGTGACTGTGGGCGAATAAAAATCTGTATGCAGTCTACAAGTGTTTGTTTTTTTATATAAATTCTTTTTTATGGAATGATTGAGTAATAAACATAGTTTTAGGAATGTATCAAAATATACATAATAACGGAATGTGAATGGTTGAAAACTGGCAAACTAGTTAAAGGGACTTGTACAAAGTTGGCCGAAATGATAATTTTCAATTATTATTGCCATGGATTAAAAAATAAATGGATACTTTTTCTTTTATACCTAATGATAAAATATGAGATTACTGCAGTGAAATAACAGCAGTGAAAAGAACAAAATTGTTCTTTTCAACTGGCGAAAAGATTTTTTTTTCTGAATTCCTTTTTCTATTTTTAGATTATCATATCAAGATGTACTTTTTTATTATTAATTATTTTCTTTAAAAAAGGGGCATAAAAGAAACAGAATATTTGTTCATGTCAGTGTAAGATCCTTTGTTATTTCACGAGTGATCATAGAAAATATATTTTCACGAGTGGCGAAGCATAGTTAAATAAAAATGTTATTTTTTATGATCTATAATACAATCCAATATTAAATTTATATTCCTTACTTAGGAAAATGTCAAAAACATCAGTTCGCGTTTATTAATAACCATCAATTGAAATCCGTAAAATAATAAAGCACACCCAACTCCTTTCGTAAATAAAATTAGTACATACTTGTATAATTAACATAGCGTTTAAAATATATGTCCCGTCTCAAAAGCCAGTCAGGGTTCGAATTGCGGGCAATATTTGTTTTCCAACTTGTTTTCTTCCTTCATATATTTGTTATTAAATACATTCAATAACACTTTTCAAAATACAAAAATCTAAGAACAAGTCCCTTCAACTTAAAATGCTTATACACAACTTTTCTAGTGTATCATTTTGCAATTAGCTTAACATAAAAAGCTTCATTTAGTAAAACATAAACTAGCTAACAACCACTAACAGAAAGGAACACTCATTGAAATAATTACAAACATACAGCATCATTGGNAATAAATGGAATGAAGATAAGTCATATATATGGAATGTAGAGACAGATTTGGTCCAAAAATCATTACACCGGAATATATATTCAATTTTATGAGCTCATGTTTTAGCTTTGTATTAACAATTCTTTAACACAAATAAATCAAAACAATTACACACCCTGGCGTGTGATACAGTCTGACTAAGACAGTTTGCTCTTGATAAAATAAGTTATTGGCAAATCTAACTTGGTCACAACCATGAATTATACCCCCAACACCACCTTATCAGAACATACAAGGGTAAATAACTAAGGAATTTGGGGATAATAGGTCATGAAAAACATGTCTTACACACTTTCAAGGTAATGACTTATTTCAGGTTCCTAATTAATCACTGCAGAAATTTGGAATCTTACACTCTTTCAAGGTAATGACTTACTTCAGGTTCCTAATTAATCACTGCAGAAATTTGGAATCTTACACTCTTTCAAGGTAACGACTTACTTCAGGTTCCTAATTAATCACTGCAGAAATTTGGAATTATCCACAAACTTACATTTTATGCAGACTGACCAATCTACAAACTGGCCGACAATATAACTCCAATATATCCCCACTTCGACTTTGTCTGTGGTGGTATTATTATTGCCACTCCATATTGCCGTTTCACAAGAAGACAAAAAAGCAGCCTCGGCTACACTTAAACAGGTCAAACAAACCATAGACCTATTTTCAAGCCTATGCCATTAAACATTGTCAATAGAGAATTAAATTAACCAATTTACAGTTTTTATTTCAGTCAGAAATAACACCACATGGTTGCATAATTGTTGCTTTCTTGGGCCACAACCTTTAACAAACACAAAAGTGGAGCATAACACAGTGTTAGCTGGTCGCAAATATCCAACCAAACGTATTGACAATTGTGTACAAAATCAAATTATTAACTAATTCCATGCCTTGAAATAACCTTGGGTATTCACTCCAGAATTAATGACTGTGAAAACTCATTTAAAATTTTATCAGCAACAAACCAATATCTGAGACTCTCTGAAATGATATATGATAAAATACAAAACACTGTCAAATTTGACCGTACAATGTAATATGTAAATGTCATGAACAGGATGTGAATGTGAAGTTGTCTCCCTCAAATTAACAGTGGAAAAATGCAAACAAAGGGAGACAACAATGTAAGTGATGAAAATGATGACTGAGGTGGAGCTTTCTCCCTAAAATTATAATTGCCAAAATGCAAACTAAGTGAGAGAAAAATGTAAGTGATGACTGGGATGGCTGATTCAGAGTTGTCTCCCTTAAACTATCATGGTAAAATGCAAACAAAGAGAGACAACAATGGCTGAGGTGGAACTGTCTGTCAATAATTACCAATGACAAAATGCAAACAAAGGGAGAGAACAATGTAAGTAATGACTGGGATGCCTTATCAAATTTGTCTCCCTATAATTATCAGTGACAAATGCAAACAAAGGGATGGAACAATGTAAGTGATGACTGGGATGGCAGAGGCGGAGTTGTGTCCCCTATCTGTCTGGGATTTCTGTGATGTCAGGTCGTCTTCTTTCTCTGCAATACTGCTTGTGAACAGGCCAATCACGTTGCTGACATGTTAGACCGCAATACCTGAAGAAATGATTTTATTATTGTTATTTAAGAGCTTGTTCTATGTTAAACAGGGCTTAATGCATGCGCGTTAAGTGTCGTCCCTGATTAGCCTGTGCAGTTTGCACAGGCTAATCAGGGACAACACATTCTCCTTATAGGGTATTTTTCTCTTAGAGGAAGTCTCCACTTTGCAAAAATCCAGTTGAGGTGGAAAATGCAGTCCGCACAGGTAATCAGGGACAACACTTACTCTTTTTAGGGTATTTTTCGTTTATAGGAAGTCTCCTCTTTGCAAAAATCAATTTAAGGTGGAAAGTGCAGTCCACACAGGCTAATCTGGGACGCATGTGCATTAGGCCCTCTTTTCCCAGAACAAGGCTCATATTATCTAAGTTTCAAGTATTTTTACTATATTTTGAGAACACACTAATGTCACGTGTATCCTAGATTAGTTCAGGGCTCAAATTGCATTGGTGACGATTTAACGTAATTATATACAAGAGAAAATAGCGAAAACAGCAATGAAGCCAGATTTTTGTATTGCCAATGAGGTTACACGATAAGATGAAAATTGCTTTTAGGTTTTCTATTGTTTCTTTTTTGATTTTAGCTCTGGTGGCCATCTTGTCCTGTGAAGCTGAACCACAAGCATAAGTTTTGGTAGAGGACCCTTCTAGGAGTATTTGTGTATATTTTCATGAAGATTGGTCAAGAACTTAAGAAAATATGTCGAATACACAAAAATACAAAGTGGCCATTTTGTGCAAAGACCTACCTGACAGCCTGGCACCGTCCACATATACTGAACTCTCGCAGGTGTTTCTCCATGTTGGTACAGGGCGGGTAATGGCACTCATAGAACAGAACACAGCTTGACTCCACCACCGTCACTGAAACAAGACAATCATATACTTGTTCTGAAAAAACTGGGTTTAATGCATGTAGCATTGGTGCCTGTCCAGTCTTGATATTAGAAGCTAAATTATCAATGACAATTTGAAAGAAAATGTATAGTCTGAATTCAAAGCCATGTTTTCTGTACCATTCAACTTCTTAAAACTTAAAATAAAATAAAATGATACGGCACAGTTTATTACAAAAGAGTAATGAGAATGAAACCCAGTAGAGGGAAATATCGCATATTTCAATTATAAAAGTCGTTTGCAATCAATCAATGGGCATGTCATATGAAAAACAAGGAAATCTGATATTCTCATTTATAATTGTGTCAAAACTATACAATTACATGACTTTCCTTACTGACCAATGTAAAGCTGTTACATGTGATAAAACAAAATTCGTGTTCAATTCAATACCCAAATTTGTATTTCACAGGTTGTAATGTAAGGTTATGGATATGATCAGGTGTCTGACTTGTGACCAGGGAATCCAAGGTTTGANAGGAACTGGGGTCTACTCTTTGTCACATTGGTGACAAAGAGGAACTGGGGTCTACTCTTTGTCACATTGGTGACAAAGAGGAACTGGGGTCTACTCTTTGTCACATTGGTGACAAAGAGGAACTGGGGTCTACTCTTTGTCACATTGGTGACAAAGAGGAACTGGGGTCTACTCTTTGTCACATTGGTGACAAAGAGGAACTGGGGTCTACTCTTTGTCACATTGGTGACAAAGAGGAACTGGGGTCTACTCTTTGTCACATTGCTGACAAAGAGGAACTGGGGTCTACTCTTTGTCACATTGGTGACAAAGAGGAACTGGGGTCTACTCTTTGTCACATTGGTGACAAAGCTTTAGGCTGTGGCTTGTTTTGTCTTTGCTTCAACTTAAAATCTATGCAAAAATTCATTTTTTTATGAAATAATTATTATATTTTGGACTTGGATTCTTTGTAACATTTGCATCAAAATGATATTAGGCAGATTATTTGCAGGAGTCAAAAGTGAGAAAACTGAAATTTGCTTGCATCAAAAAGCAAAATTCTGCATCATTGGAAATCCCTAGGCACCAAAAAAACCCTCTATAAGTTGCGGACCAGGGGTATAATGAATTTCCAGCGACAAGAAGCCAAAAATATGTGTCGTGTTCTGAGAAAACTGGGCATAATGCATGTGCATAAAGTGTCATTCCAGATCAGCCTGTGCAGTCCACACAGGCTTATCAGGGACGACACTTTCCGCCTAAACTGGATTTTCGCTAATAAAAGACATTATTTAAACGAAAAATTCCATGAAAGCGGAAATTGTCGTCCCTGATTAGCCTGTGCAAACTGCACAGGCTAATCTGAGATGACAATTTACGCACGCATTATGCCTAGTTTTCTCAGACCACGACACATATGCCTTACCGTCTTCTTGTATTGCATCCCCGTCCCTATCCAGTAGTCGACTGCACATTGGCTCATGGAAGTGTTGATACACGGGATCCCCGTGCAGTTGTTGAACGGCCAACCAATACAGGCTCTGATCCTTCCCGTATTTGCTAGAAGTTTCGGGGTCTGGGACGGCACTGGTTTTATAGTGTTTGGGCACTAGCATTAGGTTTTCTAGTCTATTATCCACTGTTATATTGTTTTTATGAACCACTTTAAATCCTGGCGCTATTCCCCCGTTGTGTTTCTCCCTGCAGGCATTTCGGAAGATAAAGAGTGTTCATAACACAAAAATACAATAATATATTCTTTTATATAAAAATATGAACAAGCAAATTTAATATCAATTTATGTAACACTCAAATGCAATACTAGAATTTAATATTCTGTTCTTAAATGAATAAGGATATCCCTCTGTTTTTGCAGGGTTTAACTTAAGTGTACCCCTGTATGCATATGTGCTTTGTTAAAATTCTGAGGGAATTCTGAGGGACAAGAGATTTTTTCAAAACAGGTAGCTTGTCAAGCTTGAGTTTATATGAATGTTTGTACATAACATCATTATTGAGTTATGGACAGAACGACAAAGAGCATTTCTATAAGCCACACACATCGCCAATAGGCATATATTTGTTATAAAAAATAAACAAGTGATGTGTTTGTCAAACACTATGCCCCCTTTTGAGCGATTTTGACCCATATATTTGACCTTTGACCTTGAAGGTTGACCTTGACCTTTCACCACTCAAAATGTGCAGCTCCATGAGATACACATGCATGCCAAATATCAAGTTGCCATCTTCAATATTGCAAAAGTTATGACCAAGGTTAAAGTTTTGGGACAGACAGACACACACATACAATGACAGACAGGCCAAAAACAATATACCCCCTCTTCTTCGAAAAAAGGGGCATAAAAACAACTTAGCACACACAGTAGTTAAAACTTATACAATCTAGACCTTACAGTTCTTTTCAAGGGCTCGCTAAAACTGACCCAAACTGCTTTATTGGGCTGCAGGTGCGCACGCTAATCAGGGACGACACTTTATAAAAAAAGTCATGTTTAGGCGAAAAGTGCCATCCCTGATTAGCTGTGCAGATTGCACTTAACCCACATGCATTAAGCATAGTTTTCCCAGGACAATGCTCATATGTGGCGTGTTCTGAGAAAACTGGGCAAAATGCTTGTGCGTAAAGTGTCATCCCAGATTAGCCTGTGCAGTCTGCACAGGCTAATCAGGGACGACACTTTCCGCCTAAACTGGATTTTCGCTAAGAAGAGACATCATTTAAACGAAAAAATTCCATAAAAGCGGAAATTGTCGCCCAGTTTTCTCAGAACACGCCACATTTTATGGATGGATCAACCCCACCTACCATATGATAGAGTGCAAGAACTGGCCAGTAGTAAGCCCTGACTGGATGTCATATGTATAGGCGTACACACGGGCTCCCGTACCATCATGGTCTACTTCTGTGCGGGCCTGGGGATAGCAAACAGAGTACATTTAAAAACTATTTTGACCAGGGATGGGAAAGAATATTCGAATATCCAAACATTAAAGGGACTGTAAACCATGAATGACAAAAAAATAAAAGTTCTAAAATACCGTTTTTTTTTTAGAATTATTAGTTTTCATTGATTAAAATATCACGACTGGTATATAACATTACTTGAAAAAAGTTTTTTTTTTATTTTTACCTTTTTTTTGTATNTTTTTTTCTCCAAAATCCGTTTTTTCGCGCGATTTTTTTCCCCTCAAAAAAGGCCAGGCCCTTTCCCCAAAATCAGATAAAAACCCCTGCAGGGGTATAATGAATTACCGACAAGAAGCCAAAAATATGTGTCGTGTTCTGAGAAAACTGGGCATAATGCATGTGCGTAAAGTGTCATCCCAGATTAGCCTGTGCAGTCCGCACAGGCTAATCAGGGACGACACTTTCCGCCTAAACTGGATTTTCGCTAATAATAGACATTATTTAAACGAAAAATTCCATAAAAGCGGAAATTGTCGTCCCTGATTAGCCTGTGCGGACTGCACAGGCTAATCTGGGATGACAATTTACATACAAGCATTATGCCCAGTTTTCTCAGAACAGGACACATATTCCTTACCGTCTTCTTGTATTGCATCCCCGTCCCTATCCAGTAGTCGACTGCACGTTGGCTCATGGAAGTGTTGATAGACGGGATCCCCGTGCAGTTGTTGAACGGCCAACCAATACAGACTCTGATCCTTCCCGTATTTACTCGACGTTTCGGGGTCCGGGATGGCACTGGTTTTATAGTGTTTGGGCACTAACATAAGGTTTTCTAGTCTATTATCCACTGTGATATTGTTTTTATGAACCACTTTAAATCCTGGCGCTATTCCCCCGTTGTGTTTCTCCCTGTAGACATACAGAACATTAAGTTTTTATAACACAATAAAACACGCAATAATATGAGCCTTGGTCTTTGAAAACTGGGCTTAACCCTTTGCATGCTGGGAAATTTGTCGTCTGCTGAATTTCTAAAATTAGCATTTTCTTCAATTTTTTTCAAAGAATACTATCAGAATAGCAAACAGTTTGGATCCTGATGAGACGCCACGTTCTGTGGCGTCTCATCTGGATCCAAACTGTTTGCAAAGGCCTTCAAAATTCAGTTCCCACACTGAAAGAGTTAATACATTGTTGTAAAGTGTTGTCCAAGATTAGCCTGTGCAGTCTGCTATGTTATCAGGCACAACACTTTCTGCTTTTATGGAATTAATCATTTAAAGGAAGTCTCTTTTTGGGGAACATCAAGTTTAGGCAGAAAGTGTCATCCCTGATAAGACTGAGCAAACTTAACATACTAAATCTTTAATGACAGTTTACGCACATGCATTACGCCCAGTTTTCCCAGCACGAGACACATATATTCTTAACATTATTAATATTTATGCAAATAGCAAGTAGTGTAATATTCAATTACAGAATTACAATTAAATACTCTGTTCTCTAATGAATAAGGTTATCCCCCTGTTATTGCAGGGGTATACATAAGTGGAGGTCTGCTTGCCCGTGCCGGATTAAAATTCTGGAGGGCAAGTAATTTTCAAAAGTAGGAAGCCTGTTGGACAAGTAAATTATTACAGCGACAATTCTCTAATATCTTCCATTTGCAATTACATTACATGAATAAATAGGTTTAAAACTAAACTTTTGATGGATGTAAACCCCACCTACCATATGATTGAATGCAAGAACTGCCCAGTGGTGAGCCCTGACTGGATGTCATACGTATAGGCGTACACACGGGCTCCGGTACCATCGTGGTCCACTTCTGTGCGGGCCTGGCAACAGCAAACAGTATATATTAAAGAACTATTTTGACCAGGGGTGGGAAGGAATATTTAAATATCCAAACATTAACAAACTGGGTGGATATACACATGTAAAAATATGACTCATATTCAATGTTAATGGAAAATAAACTCTGCATAAAAAAGAAATTGAAACAGCAACAAAATAATTGTTTTAGGAAATAACGTTATTTAGTAATAGGTATATAAATAGGAGCCTATAGTCAATATACAATGGCATTTGACATGATAATAGGCAGTAGTTTGTTTTGTGCATAAAAAACTTTTACTAGGTTGACACTCACATAAGTTTCAAATAAAATTACCTTTCAGAAACTTTATCAAAAATGTTTATGTCAATTTAATCTCCTTATTAAACAAACAAGGACTTTTTTTTGACTGAGGGTTATCTTGAAAAAGCTGATAAATCAGGAGGCTTCTTTTATCATGCAACAAGCTTACTAAAACATTGTACATAGAATGTGTCTTGCCTAATGTTCCAAAGCAAGTGTTTGAAACACAACTAAACGTCGCAAAAGCAGTTGTTAAAATGCAAAAATTACACGAACGATTTATAAATTTAAATTATCTTCAAAAATTTCTCATACAATGGGAGCACCTATCATGTACAGGACAAATACAAAACTTGCATGTTGTCAACTGAATAACAAATATGGCAGACCACAATCTTCTTTTATTTTAACCCTCTCCCGTTCAGAAGCAAAGTGAAAATGTTTGCTGTATATGCAACCAGAATAAAACCAGAACAGCCTGTGAGTAACTAGCAAGCTGTTCAGGTTGTATGCTGTTTGCTGCTCATCAGTATCTTAGGATTGGAATGAACCATTTTTAAAACTTGAATCTATTTACAAATAACTTTAATTAAATTTGATTTTTTAGGCACTACAAATGGGCTAAAATGCGTATCTAAGCAGTAAAGGGTTAATACAAAAAACACAATGTTCCAAGTCACAAGGCAACTAATTTTTCCACTTCACTACAGTACATGCACACAAATCGGAGACTCCAATCTGCTTTGCACCATAACATGTTCCAGGAATCAATAACATAATGCAGATCACAGGTCACCTGCAGGCAGTGATTTTTTTTCGCAGTGCCTTTTTGATTGGGAAACAAAGCGCGATAAACCATGAAATTGGGAAAAATTAAACATTATTAATATGATTATAAATAACAGTATACCAATTGTTTATAAGTGCATGTTTAACTGCTTTCTAAAATTTATAGTATAAAGTAGTAGGGAATAAAATTGCTGTATAATAAACTAAATAAACCAATAATTGAGTTTATTGGAATATTTTTTGGAAAATTTTAGTCAGATTTTTGGAGAAAATGTAACTTTTAATCATTTGGAAACAGCCTTTTTTACTTTTTGCAATTGGGGAACAGTCTGTAAGAGGCTGTAATTTTAGGCAAAAAATCACTGCCAGGCCACTCATTTTCCCACAACACAAAATGCATGCACACAAATCGGAGATTCGCGTCTGTTTTGCCCTCCCGATTACAAGTTTCAGGAATCAATAACACAATACCGTTCACAGGTCACTGTATGGCTTGCTGATTCATAAATCATGCTCAGGCTTTCATACTTAATGCCTGTTTCTAGTCAATTATTTTTGTAGCAAGTAAAAAGGGTCAGGAGTATCTATTCTAGGATTTAAAAAAGATGGGGAATTTTACTGATAATTCTGATATTACGTAAATTAATCCTTCTTTGTCTTTGTAAAAAAGAAAACCCTCCCATGAAAACTATGGGGGTGATCTGCAAGAAAAGGGTCCCCATCCATCCCTCATCCTAGAATAGACACTGTTCAATAGATTTTCTCATCACGCATTCACCCCGTGGCTTTCATACTTAATGACTGTTTCTAGTCAATTGTTCTAGTAGCAAAAAGTCAATAGATTGTTAGATTTGTTTGCATTTCAGGCTTCAGATAAATTTTACTCAGATGAATCATGTACTGTCAATTAATAACTTTAACTTTAATATAGTATTTTATTGCATTTTCTTTCGTACATGCATTTATACATATGGTCAGACATTCTCAAAAGTGTCGGACCGTCGGACCTGACCGACGTTTTAAAGACCGGTCCGATTGAAAATGCCATGTTGCTGGTCCGAATGTCCGGCAAAAAATTCAAGAGGAATTTAAGTTGATTTATTTTTATAGAATTTGTTCAAGTGCGCGATCATTTGAGAACGAATATAGTAAAAGCTTCCTCGGCATTGCGGAAATTTGCGCTCTGTACCCATTTTGTGCGGTCTTTCATTTATCGATTTTTGATCGATAAGTGGCTGGCACAGACATGGACAGTAACTTACGAAACCTCTTCGCTACTTTTCAAAAATCGTACAATTCCATGCAAATATCCACCATCTTGTAATTTTAAGTGATCCATTGGTAAAGCTAATGCAATAGCATATTGTAAAGCAATATGTTAACCAAATTATGTACTGATTACGTATTTGCTAGGTTACTAGTTACATGTTTTCATTTTCTACAGTGAAACGATATGCATTAAGCACATTTTATTTCATGTGCAAAATACGTACATGTTTTCGGACTGTCGTATTCGGATACAGTATGATTAGCCAATTTTAATTTATTTTCGACGTTCTGTATAACAATTTTTTAGAATGACAATACACATGCAGTGATAGGGATGGTCTACTTAATAATATTTCGCATTGTACTTGCCAGAAATTGCAACTAGAAAGACTATAAAACAAGAAATGTGTTTATCAAAAACACAATGCCCCCTACTGCGCCGCTTTGATTTTTTTTTTTACCTTTGACCTTGACCTTTCACCACTCAAAATGTGCAGCTCCATGAGATACACATGCATGCCAAATATCAAGTTACTATCTTCAATATTGCAAAAGTTATGACCAATGTTAAAGTTTTCAGACGGACGGACAGACAGACGGACGGACAGACTGACGGACAGGTCAACTGCTATATGCCACCCTACCGGGAGCATAAAAAGTACAATAAGTTTGGGCTCGGGGGGTTTCCCCCATAGGGGCTCCCGACCCCGGCTTAATTTTCTGTATTTCAAATTTGGGTCATTTGACACCCCTGGAATTAACAAAACAAACATGTAACCATACAACTTATCAACTTAGGAAAACAACAAACACTAAGTAGTAATGGAGCACCTGAGTTGTTGCCAAACAACATGGATTTATAGATTTGTACATTATGTTTCGGTCCTATGAGTCCCAGACCGGTCCTGCAAGTAATCTAAGTCTACAGGACCGGATGTCCTGTGGACTTCAAATGCTTTTGGGAATGTCTGTATGGTGCATAGTGCATAGAGTAAATATACTACAAATTGATGTTATCGAATGTATAGAAAAATTAATAAACGCTAGGGATGTCAGTGTGTTTTTAGTTGTTACCTTTCGAACAACTTATGTTACTTAAAATGTTAGCCATAGCTTGAATTTACCTAGATTCACCAGATAACACAAACGAGTGTTAACCTTGGTAGCTTCTTTTTATAAGATACAGAAGTCAAACATTCAACCCGCATTGGCGCAGAAAAAAGAAGTGTAATTTAAATTAATTTGAGATTGTCAATGTTTTTTCTAGTTTGTTGTTCAAAAATTGTTACACAAATTGACCATTTGAATACAGTAGATTTATTGGGACACATGTTATGACCACATGTTTAGTTAATATATGACTTTTTACATCTAGAGTGTTCACAAGCCTTTAAGTTTTCAATATACACATAGCCAGGATAACTTCCCCAATCCCTGGTAGCCATGTTTTCAACAGATAGGAACCCAGACTTTATAACTTATTTGAGATGTCACAGAGACAAAAATTATAAACTACAATGTACCCCATCCCCCTGTGGTCTAAATAGATCTTGTTTAAATGTAATTGAACCTATTAACCCATTTATGCCTAGCGTCTAGAAAAAAGGCCTTGACAAACAGCTTAGACCCAGATGAGATGCCGCATGATGCGGCATCTCATCAGGGTCTGCGCTGTTTGCTTAAAGGAATTTCTGTAAGAAATATTCTAAATAAAGAAATAGATATACCAGACATCCCTAATTTTTGAAATAAATTGATCCAATTAAGAAGGATGGGAGAGTCCACTAGGCATAAAAGGGTTAAAATTCACAAGAACAAGGCTTGCAGGTATAGGCAAAATTTTGATCCCTGAAATATACTGTGCTATTTACCTCAAAGGCGTGGCTTTCCACGAGGCTTATGTCCCTTTCATCCAGCAGGGCATACTTGGTCTGAAACACAAACAATATTTTGTATTTATTTGTTATCTGGTTGCAAAATGATTTGAGTATTTCTCTGGGAAAACGAGCTTTATTGCATGTGCATAGTGTCGTGCTAGTTTGCCAGTGCAATCTATTTCTTTTTNGCAGTTTTCCATATATGGCTGTAGTGAAACCTTGTGAACACTCTAGTTGCATTATTGGAATGCATCCTTGATGTTGAACTGTAGTGTCTAGTTGTATCTTAAATTTCACCTGAATATCTTGATCACCATCAAGCTTTAATCTGCTCTGCAATACTGCTCTGTTTTAGATGTATGCTTTTAACATGACCCTTAATGTTCTGTTTGATTTGTCACTGAAAGTCTCATGATGATGATGTAGGTGTGTGTTTTTTTACTTTTAATGAGTCATGTGCTGAGGCAGTTGAACCCTTGGGAAGGGGTGGGGAGAGGGAGTGGGTTTGCTTGTGTGAAACTAAGGATTATGGAATAAAGAGTTAAAATAATCGCAGAAGACATTAGGGTGTGGACGATTTGTTTACTTGTGACGACCCCTATGGTTACAGCGATTTATTTTTTTGTCCAATCGGGGAAAGTACCCGTATCGATCCAATTGGGAAAAATCGAGTCGTGAAAACCTCAAAATTGGGAAAAATCGAGTCATGAAAACCTCAAATTGGGAAATTGGTGTATTTGATTTTTTGCTCCCAAATACTTTAAAATTGATAAGTGTTTTCAAGCTGTCAATATTATATTTACCTAGGTTCAAGCCATAGAGCTGCAAAGGGAAACTAACTAAATGTTGCATTTTTCAAAAAAAAAAATTTTTACCTTAAATTGGGAATTGTTTGGACAGCAATTAGGAAATTTGTTGTTTTTCGTAATTGGGAAAATGCCGTTTACCGGTACTTTATAAAGAAGGAAAAAAATCGCTGGGTAAAGCTTATTGCAAAAATCTTTTCCAAGTCCACAAGCACTTGTTGCGTTTCCAAATCTACTGACAGTTTTGTTTGCATGTCTCCCCCATGTTGTATTTTCCATTGATTAATAAAGGAAAGAATTTATTAAAACTTTTAATGATTTGCATTCATTAAAAATGGAACAATTCTGAACTCTAAACATTTTTAACAATGTGTGCACCATTCAATTGCACTTGTTATCAGCCATTTAATGCAATATTAGTGTACTATGATCTAAGAATACAGAATTGGAAACCTTTGTACATGTAGATAATATTCACATCTATTCCCGGTGTTTATATTCAGTTTCTTGTACATTGATCAGGTACAAAATGTAAGAGGTGTAATGTTGCCTGCTGGTATTCTCGTAATTTTGAGTCACACTTTTGGTATATGTGTCTATTATACATAGCTGGGCTCTTCTAAGTAAATGTTTAGAATTCGATACCATGAGGATAACCATTTCCAATGGATGAGAACAAATTGAACAACTAAAGGCATTCGCATTGGCTATATTTAAATAGAGGTTGTATTTCTATTATATATTTTCCTGGGGACCACTGTTTGAAATTATAAAATTCAATTACTGAGTGTAAATAAAAACAAGAATTATATTGTAAACAACCATTTTCTGAATACTGCATGATGAAGATTTTTTCTTTTAATACAATAACATGTAAGCCACTCTTCCTTGTTTGTGCATTTGAAATGTTGTATCTACTTATTATCTTATTCAATGTAATATAAAACAAAATGTTGATGAACAGTGACTTGCTCATGGGGACAGTTGTTCAATGTACTCATTTAACCTTTTTACTGTATCATGTTAATGTATATAACACATGTCACTATACACATGTAATATAAATAAGTCTATCCCTCTATCTGTAAGTGGTCGTTTTGTCCCTTAAGAACATGAAATTGGTCAGATTAGTCCAAAGGGCTCTTATTTTCCACTAACAGAAACAACCGGGGAGGCATATTCCAAAGAGGTTTTAAAGGTGTCATTTTAATGTCTGTGGGCCCAAAGAGCTTTTTTGTGTTTATTTCTCAGGCATTGTGATGAAATGCTAACCAATAATGTGCAACAGATGGTATCATGTTGTTTTTGCCTTATCTTTTGCAGTTCAATCCACTAATCAGAAGACGTCAATAACAGATTACAAGCAGTAATTTCCTAGGAAAACAACTGATTACTTGTAAGTATTCATAGCAGGTAGCCCTGTGTGCTAAACACTTTTAAAATCCCATAATCAATAGTTCTATGTGAGGATTTTTTTGTTTTGCTTTTGTTTCATGTTATGTTGTTATTGTTGTGGGATATGTACATGTATTAATATGAGCCTCGCTCTGTGAAAAGGGGGTTTAATGCATGTGCATAAAGTGTCGTCCCAGATAAGCCTGTGCAGTCCGCACAGGCTAATCAGGGTCGACACTTTCGCCTAAACTGGATTTTTGCTAAGAAGAGACTTACTTTAAACTAAAAATATAATAAAAAACGGAAAGTGTTGTCCCTGATTAGCCTGTGCAGACTGCACAGACTAATCTGGGACGACACGTTTCGCACATGCATTAAACCCTATTTTCACAGAACGCGGCTCATATGTATTGCTCGACTTCACTTTGGTTTTAAATAAGGTATATCAATTGTGGGTTGTCACTTGCCTTAGTTTTGCTTCTAAATCTTACATAAGTTGCCGAATTTGAAAAAATCTTGTTAGGAATAGCTTCATCATTTACAGAGAATGAACAAGTTGTAGTTTTTTTTCTGTTAACATTTAGAAAACAAACATTTGTGCAGTTATAGAAACACTGGCCACCTCGGGCACATGGGGATTTCTAAACTGAGTTTGTCATACCGCGGATGTGTCCCTTCAGACTGTTATGTTCATAAAACTGACAAGGTTACTGCAGAATATGGTAAGATTTAACAATTGCATTCACATACCAAAAACATTGTACCATGGCATTAAAAACATGGCAACGTTATGTGTCTTTAATATATTTACATTTTGGCTATATAAAAAAAAAATCTAGTAATTATAAACATGACTTGTATTTTGTAACAATTTCTGATTGGCAAAACATTCTTTAACCAGCAATTTTCTGCACTGTTAGGTTTGACCACCATTACCACAAAAATAAACAAAATGAATAAAAAACATGAACTCAAAAATGGGCGAATTAAAAAACATGTCAAACATGTCAACCCCGATTTCAAGACAACCCATAGGCCTGTGACTTGTTGACTTTTTACCAGCATCTTTCTGCACTGGTAGGTTTAACCACAAATATAATTTATAAACAAATGAATAAAAAAACATGTACTCAAGAATGGGCTACTAACAACATGTCAACACTGATTACAAGACAACCACAAGGCCTGTGGCCTGTCGAAATGAACGTGATCATTGGTTAGATATGGGCGGCACATCCATCAACACCACTATAGACACCACTCTGGGATGAGTGACAAATGTCTTATCAAAGCTTATGTAAACATCCATACGTGTACATTCAATTACGTGTGACAGGCAGTAGTAGTCAGTTACGTTTCAAAACAGTTACCGTAGTTTTGTTGAGTCAGCAGTGGATGTGTTTGTGATATGAATAGAACAGTGTAAGTAACACAATTATTTGAATTATAATTTGTTTTCTTCCTTTTTTGTATTAATTTATTTTTTCCTATTTAGTTCTTTATTTATTGATTTTTATTATTTCTATAAAAAAATATTTTAATAAAAATAATTTATTTTTATGGTTTTTGGGTTACATATAAGGTTTAACAGAATTGTGATTGATTTTGTATTCTGTTATCTCTGGTAATATTTTCATGTTACAAATACACATTTTGTAAAAAAGAAATTTAAATAATTAAACAACTTTGGTTGAATTATAGAGTCTCATTCTTTCTGCAATAAAATTCATTATTTATCTGAAATGTTCTCATTGTTATGTGTCCCCTCTTCTTTTGGATCATCATTCTACACATTTAAGAAGCACTTTTCACTTTTGTACATATTTCTCAAACTAACACCAAATAGCTAAATATTGGTTACAAATGTATATTTTATTTTAAATGCTGTTTACTTCTATAGTGTTACATTCAACCGGTATTCATTTCATGACCTGATATCTTCCGATATCAAAGTGTTATGTTGATATGATGTTTTGCTATTTTATTCTTCATATTAATTACAACAAGGAATATTGTCCATGATGTTCACTTTCCCTGAATGTTATTGTTAATTATTATTTATAAGACTACATTTGATATAAAGACAATGCTATCATATGTGCATTTAACTATAAAGAGGTAATATTCAATTGTATTCATATGGTTGCAGTGTTCATAAAAAGTGTTCTTGTTTAAACCTATTTATTTTAGCTTGATTGCATTTAAAGTACTTACTACTTAGTTGAAACGCTTTCGAGTCCTGTTTCCTGGGCCTTCAACCAGTACTTGGTGTCTTTGGGGAAGATCTAAAGAACGCTCCTACAGTGGGGATGGAACCCGTGAGCTCCCGGTTGCTAGGCGGATGACATACGGTATCCATTACACCACGGCAACCTTTAATCTGTGTTTAATTAAAGAGAAAGCCAGTAAAAATACTGAAATGTTTTGATAACCTCTAAAATCAACCTGTTGTCCCAGTAAAGGAATATTTTGGAAATCAGTAACTGGCAAACAAGCTTATTTTCCAAAATATCAGCAATTGAGGGGAATTTTGATAGCTGCAGTAAGGGAGGGGATTTTGATAGCTGCATTAATTAAGGGGATTTTGATAGCTGCAGTAATTGAGGTGATTTTGATAACTGAAGTAATTGAGGGGATTTTGATAGCTGCAGTAATTGAGGGGATTTTTATAACTGAAGTAATTGAGGGAATTTTGATAGCTGCAGTATTTGAGAGGATTTAAACAGCTGCAATAATTGAGAGGATTTTGATAGCTGCAGTAATTGTGGGGATTTTGATAACTGCAGTATTTGAGGGGATTTTAACAGCTGCGGTAATTGAGGGGATTTTGATAGCTGCAGTATTTGAGGGGATTTTAACAGCTGCAGTAATTGAGGGGATTTTGATAGCTGCAGTAATTGTGGGAATTTTGATAGCTGCAGTATTTGAGGGGATTTTAACAGCTGCAGTAATTGAGGGGATTTTGACAGCTGCAGTAATTGAGGGGATTTTGATAACAGCAAGTAATACAAAGATTTTTATAGCATCACCCATTGTGTGGAGGTAGTTTTTATGCCCCCGGTAGGATGGCATATAGCAGTTGAACTGTCAGTCCGTCTGTCAGTCTGTGATTCCGTCCAAAAACTTAAACAATGGCCATTATACTTTTGCAATATTGAAGATAGCAACTTGATATTTGGCATGCATGTGTATCTCATGGAGCTGCACATTTTGCGTGGTGAAAGGTCAAGGTCATCCTTCAAGGTAAAAAAAAAAAAATCAAAAAAAAAATCAAAGCGGCGCAGTAGGGGGCATTGTGTTTCTGACAAACACATCTCTTGTTTTATATTAGATTGCCATTAGTATGCAGCTATTGAGAGGACTGTGATAGCACCAGTCATTGGGTGATTTTGAAAGAAACAGTAGTCATCTATTTGGGGGATATTTATATTTAAAAAAAAATCTGCAAATCTTAGATCATATTCTTTCAAAAAAGAATTTATATTGATGTGACTTTCCACTTATAAGACATCAGTTTTTGGTTGTTAAATCATCATGTCGGCCTTTTTTTTGATGGCCAATACATTGTTTTTGTTTAAGTTATACAATAGTGTTCCGGTCATTTACACAGTGAAATCACTTGTTCAAACACATTGTTGTTGTATTTTACAATAGTGTTCCGGTCATTTACACATTGTAATCACTTGTTCCAACACATTGTTGTTGTAATTTTCAATGGTGTTCCTGTCATTTGAAATCACTTGTTTGAATGTCACAAAACACTTGCTTGTTTCTATTTTTCGCTACAAGTAATTGAAGATATTCTTTTCAAGACATGTAATCTCTAGTCATGATTATGAACTCTTTACCTGTTGACGTAGTTAAAGTATGACCTTAAGGCATGAAAAAGTTGTCAAATGTTTATGATGACATTTTTCACGACAGCTCAACTTTCGTGACAAATGAACTGATTACACTTATATTAATTATATTTTGTTATGAGGTTTTGGTAAGGTCTCAGAACTGTTATGGCTCTCTTGTTTTCATTGTAATGCCTATTATTTCAGATATACTTGAAATTAGTTTTAGCCTCGCTATGTGAAAAGGGGGTTATATGCATGTGCCTAAAGTGTCGTTCCAGATTAATCAGGGATGACACTTTCTGCTTTTATTTGTCGTTAAAAGGAAGACTCTTCTTGACATAAATGTAGTTTAGACGGAAAGTGTCATCCCTAATTATCCTGTGCAGACTGCACTTTACGCACAATTTTCCTTAAACCCCCTTTTCTCTGAGCGCGGCTCGTTTATATAATTTTGATAGTCATGAGGCTAGACTAGTCCTAGAAAATGACACATTTACTGTAATTTCAAAATCAAAATTAAGTGCTTTGCGTTCTCAGTCTTGGGTCATTGATAATCTCTAAAGAACATAAAGTAACATTATTTCAAAATGTATATTAACAGTTGAAATAGGATGTATATGTACTTTGTAGTAGTGAAAAACATATATCTGGAAATCAGTCAGATTTACTGTAATTTTGAAATATAATCTGAAGTGCTTTGCATTCTGTGTCATGGGTCATTGATCAAGTAGTAACATTATTACAAGATGTACATGATGTGTATGTTATCAGTTGAAATAGGATGTGCAACATATATCCTATTAGTACTTCACAGTAGTAAAAACATATTTAACTGGAAATCAGTCACATTTTAAGTGTTATTTCAGTTATGCCTAACAAAAAATAGTTTGTTTCTGGTTACATGCCCCAAAAGTATGGGTTGGTAGTTCATGTTTTTATGCCCCCGAAGGTGGGCATATAGTGATCGCACTGTTCGTCTGTCTGTCTGTCCGTCCTTCTGAAATTCTGTCACACTTTGCGTTTAGGTTTTGCGTTTAGGATTTTTTTTGCAATATTGATCATAGCAACTTGATATTTGGCATGCATGTGTATCTCATGGAGCTGCACATTTTGAGTGGTGAAAGGTTAAGGTCATCCTTCAAGGTCAAAGGTAAAAAAAAAAAAAATCAAAGCAGCGCAGTATTGGGCATTGTGTTTCTGACAAACACATCTCTTGTTATTTTTTATTTTAAGGATACTGTGTTGTTAGTAAGGCTTAGTGAGTGCATGCATTGCGTCCATTAACTAGGTCACTGGAGCTAAAAATAGATTAAAATAATGATTACTTTAACAAACATCTTCTAGTCTAATTAAGATCACAAGGGTCATGGCTTTAATATTTGGTGAGTTACATTATGTACATCGTGTAGTGGTCCTTTACTAACTACGTTCAAATCATGCCTCTGGGGACAAAACCTGCCACCACCCTAGAAGCATGTAACATGCTATGGTGGTTCCCTACTAAGTTTGTTCACATCATGTGCCTTGATTCTGGGCATGACTTGATTCCCTTTTTTTCCATATACCCTAGAAAACCGTGTATATTGCGCATTCGGTTTATCAATGCCAAAATTAAGTAAAAAAAAAGATTTCAAGCCAAGAAAACTAGAAATCAGACCAAAAATGGCTCATCAAATAATTTTATATTTGTGTGTACCTATTGTTTGGTGATATTCTGTGAAATTTTAAACAACTATACTGCAGATCTGCCATATTGTGTAACATTATTTTGCAAGTTTTCTTTTCTTTATCCGACTTTCATAACAAAATACAGTTTGGTAAGGATTTTCAAGCCTTCATTTACATCAAATTCATGCTTGTGTAATGCAACAAATAAATAATTAGACAAATAGAGTTATGTCTCACCCAGCATCAAGCATAAACAGTCTTTTTGTCATCATCTTAAATTGTGTGTGCCAAACTTGGTAAGGTCCTCTTTAATACTGCATTCACATTTAATAGATGTTGTGCGGATTTCTACAACCTGTAAGTACAAACAAGGCTGTTCCATTTTATGCACCAATGTTAGTTTCATTAAAATAATAATGAAACCTTGTAAGAACATTTTCACAATTATATCTTGGATGAAGCTAGTTTAGGTGGAGTCAGAAACTAGGTCAAACCGTCAATAGGTAAAATTGAAGAAAAGTCTTGTTGACACTAGAAGTAAAACACTAGAAGTCGATTTGTTGCACAATCTATATGAAACTCGCTCTGAACGTTTGTTCTAATTATTTCTCTGACGAGTGGGATATAGTCCCTGTCAATTGAAAAATATGAGGCACGTCAGTTTTTCTTATGTGGCTAAAGCAAAACCATTTGGACACTATAAGTCACATTTTTTACTAACTCACCATGCAACTTACTCAGAACGTAATTTTTTATATATACCTTGGCTTAAAAAAGGATTGTGGTTTTTTCAAGAGAAGGCTGCCATTAATTGTGGCTCTTTCTTTCCTTACAAGTCTATTGTGAAACCTTGTGAACGCTACCTGCTCAGAGAAGTTAAGTTCCTCGGGGTCTCCGATGAGCACCTAATGGCCTAATAGCCCTCTTGTTAGGACAAGGGATTTACACAAAATACATTAGGACTGTTTATTTGTAATGTTAATTTCTCGACATCACATAAACTGTAAAATTGATTGGCGTTCGCATTATGAATATTTAATTTATCTGAAATATACAAATATGATATTTTACATTTGGATATTAAAGATTACATAAAAAAAAGGTGAGTTATAGCATGTTATGAGAATGAGGAACATATGTTAATGCATACAGATATATGTATGAATTATCTGATAATTTGAATCGCAATTGCAATCCTTGGATTGTTTATAGCTGTATCAGATGATCATTGTAATGAAGTGGGTCTCAACTATGGACACCNAGAAAAAAAACATTGTCTTGTTAAGGCATCTGGTTATTGTAGATTAAATCTGAATTCATGGTTATTTCATTTACATGGACAGGACATTTGTAATAATGTTTTGGTGGTATTTCAATACCATAGTATAGTGCATTTTTATGCCCCCGAAGGTGGGCATATAGTGATCGCACTGTCCGTCTGAAATACCGTCACACTTTGCGTTTAGGTTTCGAAAAATGTCGAAAAACACTTTGCGATTAGGTTTTCAAAAATGTGGAAAAAGGGGGCATAATTTTTATGTCATCCTATGGTGACAGGTCTTGTTATCCTGAAGACTGTGTTCGCATGAATATTTTTTTATTCATGTTGTTTCTTATACAAATGTATGTAAATGCAGCTTTGACCCCACACAAGATCCACTTACGTACAAATATTTGTGAATGCATTTACACTGATATTCGTTTGTAAGCAACTCAAGTGTTGCATTTTCGAAAATTATGTATCGGGGATTGTTGGATTTATTTGGTGATGAACAAATTGGAAAGTTGCATGATGTGTCTGGAAATCTGAATAAGGTTTTGATATAAATTCAAGAAACAAGGAGGCTTTTATTATTTATTATTTTGTTTTTTGTTGGCATAGTTGTGCATATTTTGACATTATATGACAAGATGTTTCACATTTCTAGGTACTGTAATTTGAAGTTATTATGTATTTACATTTTGATCATGTTAATGGAAAAACATGATGGTAATTTTATTTTGTGTATTTTAAAATGCAAATGTTATTTATTGTATTTAATTGAAAAATTTAACAAATATATTCTTTTGATTATAAATTGATCATAATATAGATAATTTTCATGTGCAATATTTATTTATTGTTTTTTAATAATTAAATTTAAAAAAAGTGATATTAAACTTGACTGAGATCATTTGCATCGTTTAGCCTAAGTCTCCCTGTCCTCCAATTTAACACCCATTATGTATTTAACAATTTATATTTTCAGTTTTGTTCCTTCATTCTATTTTGATCAATAGTTTATATTGCCTGCAGAAATACTTTTATAATCGTTTGTACTCTTAACACATTTGTGGGTTTCTGTTCTACTCTTCCTGACAAGGTTTAAATTGTGTGACACTAATATCGCATGATATAATATTTACTTAAACCAAAATCAGAGCTTTCGAAACTGGTCATGATTTGCTCTAAATTTAGTGCAAAAATCGTTGAAGCAAGGTGCTGACGTACTAGGTTTATCAGGACATTAGTGCATGTTTTCCTCGTAGAGACGACAGCTGTTAAAACCTGCATAAACGTTCTTGTTATCATTCACAGTTGTTGGATTGAAATTGTTTTGAAACCTAAAGGAAATATTTAAGGTAAATACTAGGTGAAAATTGTTATAATGATGTCATTTCTTATATGAAGCATTTTATGTTTGATGAATAATTTTTAAGGCGTAAGTGAAAGCAAAACTTTTATTTAAAGAATTTCAATAATGATATACACGTTGTAGTAAATTAAATTAAAGTACATTGCATGGTAAAAAATAATTGTGTAGCTTGTTTATACCAATAACTTAAATTTCAAAGTCTGGGGTGGGAATAAGAGAAAAGATGATCATAACAATAAAGTGGCTATTCATAACTGCGTGGATTTACAATAAATTGAACAAACACTTGAAATGTCTGTTTTATCTTAAATGATAATGTGAATGATTAATGGTCAATAATGGTGGTCTTATTGATTCAGTTCTTTGGGTAAATTTTGAAACCTGTTGGTTAATTGTATGTATGCTAAAGTGACCCTTATTTTTGTAAAAACTTCAACAATTACTGTATGCATCGTCTGTTAGACACCCATTCATCTATCACGTATTATGTATATTTTCAGATCAGCAATGAAGGCCTTGCGTTGCCCGTTCCTCACGCGCGTGAACGTGAACCAGATTACCCAGAATGCCCGCAGCCTGCTGAATAACCATGTTGGCAGCTGCCCGATCATGACCCGCATTATGACCTCCAGCCAGCTGGCCTTCCTTACTGAAGGTATGGCCAAAGTGAATGCTCCTTATCATAATGACGCTTCCTCTTTTGAATACAAAATAAAGTTTTCCAATGACCCGGATTATTTGATTGCGCAACAGTAAAATGGCAGCCATTTTTTTCCTCATTTCGTTTTTTTTTTAACGGGTTGCGAGTTATACATGGGGGCGCTCTTAACATGGATTTCTTCGGTTGAAAATCTTGTTTGCTGGCATTGTCATATTTCTTGTTTTTAATGTATAAATTTTTACCTTTAAGTTTACATATGCTGTATAACTACAGGTGCTACACATTTTCAACATCAAATATGTCTTTGTGGTCATTATATCAGGTGACTGCAAGAAAATGTACATTATACCACCAAAACGGATAAATAGGCGAGTGCTTTAATGGAACAGCTCTTGCTTATATAACATTAAACATTTATTTTTTCAGTTATTTAGCTCATTAAATAAAAATCATGTAAGTATTTCAAGTGTAAACATGACTAATTGTTGTAACTTTTAATTTAGAATGTTTGTCACGTTAAACATTTATCACGCTTAGGTGACAACATTAACCTAAGCTGACAATGTTGATTCATTCTGTTTTCAGTTCAACTTTTATTAGACTTTCCTTTTTATTGACATTTTATTATCAGCTTATAGTAATTTCGGCTCTCATAAAAGATTTTTGGTTTTTGGATTAAGGTAGTATGTGTACAAATATGACAATAAAAGCATCAGTATTTTTATGATATTAAAGTTGAAAAAAATTCCATTATCTTTACAAAATATTTAATTAAATATGTTCCAAAAAAAGAGGAACAACAGAATTTCTTCTATATTTTGACATGTTAATAGCATGAAGCTAATATTCCAAATATTATACAACTACAATAAAAACATGCAATTCGAGAGACTGGTTCCATGTCTGAATATTTTAAACATCTCTGCCATTGACTTTAAATACACCAAAATAATAACTCATTATAGACATATAGGCGGCGCTCTATGAAAAGTGGGTTTAAAGCAATTGCATAAAGTGTCGTCCCATATTGGCCTGTGCAGTCCGCACAGGCTTATCAAGGACAACAAATTCTGCTTTTATGGTATTTTTTTTTTAGAGGAAATCTCTTCTTAGCGAAAATCCTGTTTAGGCGGAAAGTAACGTCCCTGATAAGCATGTGCAGACTTCACAGGCTAATCTGGGACGACACATATGCACATGCATTAAACCCTCTTTTCATAGAGCGAGGCTTATATTGATTACCACACCAGTATTTTGTTAATCTTCATTATCAGTGTATTATACATAATGCAGTTCAGCACAGCACTTTTCTGTATTTTCTTATATGCAATATAAAAAGAAGATATACATACTTACATGTACATCTAAAATTTTGTATAGTATGTATGTGCAAATTAGAACTTTCAAAAAATGTTTTGAAAATTAACACTATATGTATTGTACATGTATATGAATGTTTGTTTACAAATATATTTATTGGCACCTTAAGAGTACTTGTGCATTACAACTATTAACTATGCTGTATATAACGTGCACATATGTTATACGTCACTATTGGGAAAATAAAAGAATTTGCGTAAAGAAAATGCTCAGAAACAAACAAAGGAAAAGCTAGCCCTTAATTATTGCCTCTCAATATTGTGTATGTATAAATGTATGAAGCCAGGCCCTGATTTATTAAAATTTCTAAAGTCTGTTTAAAAAAAACTGGCTTAAATCGCTTATTCATTTGTTTCACTATTTTAAAATTGTTAGTGTTGTGCAAAATAGAATTGTTGTTCTTTATTTCACTTCTAATTGTCATTTAAGTTATTTTGTAAGATTTTTACCATGTTAAATTTGCACACTTTATTCCAAAAAAAAAAATGAGCTAAAGCTAATCCTTTTTTAAAAGACTTAAAAATATTCAAGAAATCGGGGCCAGTTATTGTTCCTGTACTTGTGATACAAAGAAATGAGCCTTACTCTATAAAAAGGGGGTTTAATGCAAGTGCGTAAAGTGTCGTCCCAGATTAGCCTGTGCAGTCCACACAGGCTAATCAGGGACGACACTTTCCGCCTGAACTGGAGTTTTGTTAATAAGAGACTTTCTTTTAACGAAAATATTATTAAAGAGAAAAGTGTCAGACCTAATAAGCCTGTGCGGACTGCACAGGCTAATTTGGGACGACACTTTATGCACATGCATTAAACCCTCTTTTCACAGAGTGAGGCTCAAATGGATATTTTACCCGCAGGTGCTCAGCCAGAGGCTAGCAAGTGCCCTTTCATCAAGAACGAGATCGCAGCCGCGACTGAAGGCATGTCCGTGGATACCACCATCTGGGGTAAGGCTTGGTGATAGGTTTATTGTAGTCCTGAGTAGATTTTTGGTTATGTTTAAATTTGAGAGCTTTAATAGTTTTGAGGTAAATTTGTGGTAAGACTCGAGATTTTTCTTGAGTTGATTTGTGATATGACTCAAAGTTAAGAGTTTGTGTAGTCTTGAGTTGATTTGTGATATGAATCAAAGTTAAGAGTTTGTGTAGTCTTGAGTTGATATGTGGTAAGACTTGAGTTTGAGATCTTTTTTTGTAGTATTGAGTTGAGTTGTGGTACGATTCAATATAGAGATTCTTTATACATGTAGTCTTGATTTGTGGTATAACTCAAGTTCGAGAGCCTTTGTAGTCTTGAGTTGATTTGAGATTGATTCGAGTTTGACAATTTTTGTAGTCTTTTGTTGATTTGTGATAAGACTCGAGTTTGAGAGTTTGTGTAGTATTAAGTTAATTTGTGGTACAATTCAATATTGAGATTCTTTATAGTCTTGATTTGTGGTAAGACTCAAGTTTGAGATTCTTTGTAGTCTTCAATTGATTTGTGGTAAGACTGGAGGTTGAAAGTTTTGGCAGTCTTGAGTGGATTTGTGGATAGAGATAAGTTTGAGATGCTTTGTTTTCTTATGTTTATTAGTTGTACAAATTATTAGTGTATTTTTTTTTTTAGAGCTTATCGTAAAAAACCTCACATTTAAGATTTTGTGTAGTCCAAAGTTGACTGATCAGTCTTGTTGAAATAAATTTCTACCAATATCTTAAAATTTGCAGAAAAGTCTCTAGAGCTTGAGCCGAAAGATTCCCAGGTCCTTTCTGGGGACAAGGGGCCCGTGTTGAAGAATAATGAGCCCCTGGAGTTCATGAAGGCTTCCCCTGTGCTTTAAGGAATTGCAGATGCTACTAAGGGGCCGTTGAAAGGGCTCAAGCCAGAAGGGCGAGCAGCGACGGAGCCCAGAAAGGGGATAAAGTTGGAGACCCTTGGTATGATGGTTTTGCTTACTGAATGAATAGTGTTGTTTTTTTTGCCTTACATTTTTGTTATGAACGTGTTGGAAAAGGATTCCTTCCATATGTTCATATAATAAAAGATGTAATTTTCCTGAGTGTTGAAACACTGATGAAATGCAATAAAAGCTAGGAAGAGATTAACAATTTATCTTAACAACCTTTCAACCACGTTTTATTCCGTTCGAGACTTCAAGAAAAATGTACAAATACAAAATATAATAATTTCTTTGTTTATTATTCATTGTCATTCAACATTCCCTTTTTTGTTCACTTCCAGACAACAAGAAGCTCTTCAACTACGAGAGATTCTTTGACGGGGAGATCGACAAGAAGAAGAAGAACCACATGTACCGTGTGTTCAAGAAGGTGCTACGCAAGGGCACACGTTTCCCGTTCGCGGAAGAATACACGGGCGAGCGACACCACATCAGCGTCTGGTGCAGCAATGACTACCTGGGAATGAGCTGGCATCCAAAGGTCACGGACGCTGTGAGTTTGGTGCTTTTATGTAATTACCATAGTTGAATAATTACTAGATTGTAAGGTGACGTTCGCAGGTGCCTTTAAATGCTTGCTTTGCTTAGGGTTTATAAATAGAATAAAGAAAATTTGTAAAGTGTCGCTTAAATCTTATATTACATAGTCAAATAATTATTAGTTTGTAAGGTTAGGTTGACAGGTGCCGTAAAATGGTGAATTTTCTGTTGAAGTAAGTTAAAGTCTATTTATTTTAACTCTTTCAGTGCTGGAACTGAATTTTGAAGGCCTTTGCAAACAGTTTGGATCCAGATGAGACGCCACAGAACGTGGCGTCATCAGGATCCAAACTGTTTGCTATTCTGATAGTATTCTTTGATAAAAATCGAAGAAAATGCTAATTTTAGAAATTCAGCAGACGAAATTTTAGCAGCTGACAAATTTCCCAGCATACAAAGGGTTAACTCAATCACATCTAAAGCTGTAAGATTAGAAAGATATTATTAAGTGTTTTTTGGTAAGAACCAGTTCTTGTTGTCTTTTGGAAGATCTTGAGACTGTTTTATTCATGTGGATTGAGCTGGTTGCAAAGCAGAGACCATATCCATTACATCATTACAACCTTTCGGTAAACGGATGTTTTAAGCTTGTATTTTGCATAATGGAAAGGTTAAGTTTTTATGCCCCCGAAGGTGGGCATATAGTGATCGCACTGTCTGTCCGTCCGTCTATCTGTCTGTCCTTCTGAAATTCTGTCACACTTTGCGTTAAGGTTTCGAAAAAAAAAAAAAAAGCGGCGCAGTAGGGGGCATTGTGTTTCTGACAAACAAATCTCTTGTTTTACAGAGCCACAATATACTTAGATACAAATCATATGACATTTATGGGTTAATACAAGGCTATGGCATACTGTTGACACAAGTATACTCAAATTTGCAATTCCTACAATACAAAATAATTACATATATTTTGTTCTCATATCATGAATTTGTCCTTATTTTAACAAACAAGCTGCTAAACCTTGTACGCATATAATCTATGGCAGACATTTTAATATTGCTTATGACATAATTCGCAGGTAATGATGGCAATTGTGAAATCAATCATTTGCCTTGTACCTGTTTTTTGCAAAATTAAAATTTGATAAGTTATATTTCTAAACCATCTGTGTAAAACCAGATTTTTTAATATCATATAAAAAAAATCAACTTTATTTTGTTACTATTTATAGTAAGGTATTAATTTGATATGAGCCTCTCTGTGAAAACAGGGTTTAATGTATGTGGTTAAGTGTCGTCCCAGATAAGCCTTTGCAGTCCGGACAGGCTATTCAGGGACAACACTTTCCGCCTAAACTAGATTTTTGCCAAGAAGAAACTTCCTTTAAAGAAAAATACAACAAAGGGTGGAATGTGTCATCCCTGATAAGCCTGTGCGGACTGCACATGCTAATCTGGGACGACACTTTACGCAAATGCAATAAGCTGCGTTTTCTCAGAGCGAGGCTCATATGCTATTATATCGTGCAGAAATGCCCTTATGGAGCATGGGGCAGGCGCCGGTGGCACCAGGAACATCTCTGGGAATTCTCCCCTGCACGAGGCGCTCGAACAAGAACTTGCCTCTCTCCATGAGAAAGATGCGGCCCTCATTTTCACGTCGTGTTTTGTGGCAAATGACTCCACGCTGTTCACCCTAGGAAAGGCTATTCCAGGTAATCACGTAAACTGCTGCTGAGCTTTTATTGTGATTGATAATATTCTTGGGTCGGAGTTTGTAAAATGTAAACTAATTTCACTACTTTTTAAATGATTTGTGTTTGAAACTTTAATAAACTATGGTAGAGTTAAGTATTTTGAAATCTGATGTTTAAAGTATTAAAAAAAAAAAAAAAAAAAATCATACATGTTTTTTTGACCAATACACTGTGTATTGGTTATGGATCCTAAATCATTTATTTACATGTATACTTATAATTCTCCAATTGTCGAGACCTTGAAAATATTTCAAGTTTAAGTATTTTATCATTAATTTTCCCACCTTTGTTACTCTTTTTTCATACTCGTTTAATGCATTTCTTCTTTCAAAAGGGACAAAATGTTTAGATTTGATTTAACACTCTGAACGAAATACTTGCGGATTAATGTAGTTTATGTATATTTAATTTAAAACATTATGTCTGGTATTATACTACAAATGTGTGCATTTTGTTGAATCATAACATGATGTAGTAGATTTTCAAGAAGGTGCTTTTATAACTGTAAGATATCTTATTTTTCCGATCTGTTTGTTGGCAAATGTTGTAATTTTGTGGGTAATGTTCACCTGATTTAATTATTGATTCATCTTATGTGGTTTTCCATGTGTATCCTGTTTAGTTTTCATGTCATTTTGCTATAAGTTTAATCAAATGGCTTTACAACCTATCAAATTTTAAATAAACAGTCTAGACTGAACAAACCAGGAAAAGTTCACCTGATTTCATTATTGATACATATACCCGGTAATGTGATTTTCCATGCGTATATTATACTTTTCTTGTTCCTGTTTTAGTTGTACGTGTCACTTTGCTTTAAGTTTAATCAAATGGTTTTACAACCAATCAAGTTTTAAATAAACAGTTTAGACTGAACAAAACAGGAAAAGTTGTAGATAAGCTACATCCCTACCTGGTAAGCAAAAGTATTATGAAATGGGGTATTAACCACATCCTGAACTTAAAGGCATTTATGAAATGGGGTACCAACCACATTCTGAACTTAAAGGCATTTATGAAATGTGGTGTGGATATCATTTGAAAAACAATCCTCTGATTATTACTGTAATAAAACAACATGGTTAAGATCCTGTTTTATTCAAACCTTAATATTATTTTAATGAACCCATTCAGTACTACTACTTAAAGGCACTGTCAACCACGAAAAAAGTTGTTAAGTTTTCATATTTTCAGTATATTCGGTAATAAATTTTACTGGGTATGTCTACCAGGTAACTACCAGTTAACTATAAATAACGCAAGTAGATTGATCATCATCGTCACGTGGTAAACCCAGGAATGCAAATTGTTCATGCGTAGTTAATTGTTTATATTTTATATATAAAATTATTATCTACTTGCGATCTTTATAGTGTACATATCGTTATGTCACCTATTTTCGTGATGTACTTTCGATTTCACATCCCGAAATTTGATTACCGAATATACTGAAAATATGAACTTTTTTCAAGTAATGTTATATACCAGTTGTGATATTTTAATCAATATAAACTAATAATTGTAAAAAAAATCGGTATTTTAGAACTTTTCTTTTTTCGTCATTCCTGGTTGACAGTCCCTTTAATATTAAATGTTGTTCTGAAATTAGCACATCAGTACAGTACTATTTAGTCGCCCTTGAGTAAACAGCATAAACAAACCAGGAAAAGTTGTAGATAAGCTCCATCTCTACCTAGTAAGCTTCCTTGAGCGATCAAGTTTTCCCAACCACATCCTGAACTTATTACTTTTACTGTAATAAAACAACATGATTAAGATCCTGTTTTATTCAATTGAAAGCTTAATCGTACTTTTGTACTTTAATTAACTCTCTGTACTGTATAAGTTACATATATTCATCACTGCCACTTTAAATTAAAATTGTTCTGAAATAAGAACATCAGTAAAGTACTATATAGTCATCCTTGAGTAAATAGCACACACATCTTAAAACCAGCAAACCAGCTCTGATTTATAAAAAATATTATATAAGCATGATTTAAGAAAATCTTGCATAAATCACTTGTTTTCATTGATTCATATTTTTATGGTGAAGTTAATGGTGTGCTCAACTAGTATTTATCGTGTTAGGTTCACATATACTTTTCAATTACATCTTGTCATATGTTTAAAATTAA
>VMBQ01006335.1:39284-54054 GCA_007657795.1 Dreissena rostriformis | reverse complement strand
ATCAATTGAGCCTTTTTGTGAAAAGGGGGTTTAATGCATGTGCATTTAGTGTCATCCCAGATTAGCCTGTGCAGTCAGCACAGGCTAATCAGGGACGACACTTACGGCCTAAACTGGAATTTTGTCAAGAACAGTCTTCCTTTAAACGAGACCTTTTGGCATGTACAGTTGCACACTGCTACCGCGGTGTTGCGTGGCGGTGAAAAATGTTGACCAGTTTCTACCACGCCACATGATTGGCCGTATGCCGAGGCGATAAACCAATCAAAAGGTGTTTTACAAAACGCTGCAAGCTATCAGTGTCACGGTAGCTAGTCAAAACGGCCCCAGGTCAAAACGCTCTACGGTTATTCCTCGTCAATTATTGTCGGTTTTCGAGATCAAAAATTCCGATCACAATTTTAAAGATTCGGAAAAATTCGATCGGCAATCGGTTAATAATGACAAGGCTGTGTTTTTTACCAATTTTAACCAAATTGGGAAATAAGAGCGTTGTTGTGGTTTTGCTAATAAATGCTTACAAATTGAATATAAAAGTGTTTTCAATATAATATTTACTAAGGTCTAACTTATAGAGCTGGATGGCAGATGAACTTAATGTTGAAACCCATTTTTTTTTTTTTTTATTATTGGGCATTTTTAAGTCCCATTTAGGAAAATTTTATACCTTTTGCCATTGGGAATGGGGCTGTATACCAGCCCCGATTTTTAACGAAGAAAAAAAACACTGTGAACTAAATGTACAGATCTTAAAAAAAAATGAAATTTTTTTTGGAAAACTTAAATTGGGCATTTTTAGGTACCATTTGGGATTTTTTTTTTATATACCTTTTTCCATTGGGAATGGGGCTGTTAACCGGCGTCGAATTTGAAAAAAAAACACACTGGTTGCTGATTATGTTCCTTGAGAACTCTTTGTAGATAGTTCACAGACTAATTTCGCAATCAACTACTGCTATTGTATCCTCTTGTATCTCAATAAATTGATAAGTCAACCTATTGTTACACCTTTATAGATCATAAACTCTGGATAAATAACAGTGTATGTGTTGGGGTCTGGTGCTATATCTTGAGGTTATAGTATTAAATGTTGCGGTTCTGCATGGTTCTATATGGAATGATGGATCCTTCCATCCATCCATCCATCTATCCTGCCATCCATCTATCCATCCACCCTTCCATCCAATGATTTTCGAAGAGTTAACATAGTAAATATGGTTTACATAAAATACATGCGGTACACTGCTTCTGGGATTAAAGAACCATGGCAAAAGCACCGATACAAAATATTATGTCAACTCCTGGAAGTTTGATTGTTGTGTTAAGTTCCTTACCCAATACCCATAATACCTTAAGATACAAATTTCTAAGAACTAAGGCCACATTTCATGCTGGCTGTCATTCTATGGAATGCAATTCCTATTATAGCCTGATTTTTTCTTTCCTGAATAGCAGGCCTGTCTTTTGTTCCCCGCAGCTCCAAAGCCGCCTCATTCTCACTGGAACATTCAAGATTGAAACGATGGATTAAAGTTTTTCTAGAACCCTGGGATAAAGTTTTATTCAAGTATGGGAAATTGGATTTCCTAACGGAATATTAAAGAGGGTATCAGATGTTATGAAGGTCTACGAAAGTTCTCCAATTGGTAGACAATGGAGTGCTGATATGATACGCGCGGGAATAGTTGTATTACTGCGGTATAACTATTTGATAATACATTATATTTATGGTTATTTTAGATGAATATATTTAGAATTATGAGATTGCTTTTTGGCAGCGCGAAATATCAACCATCTTTTATGCTCTGGGACATTTTTAAAAAGTTAATTTCTTTGGGTATATTTGTGAAACGAATCTTTTTAAATATTGTTGAGCTCTTAGTACTTTCCGTCACTTAAGTTTAACACCTTGGATGATAAAATCTCATTTTTGGTTTTCGTGTCAATTTTGTTGTTTGTGCATACTGGATTTCTATAGTACTTATTTTCTGGCAATATTTTTACTTGTCCTTACATGCCAGCATGGTTGGTACATGTACCAGCTGTGCATAATTCAATGAATATATTAATTTTGCCAGCTTTAAGCATAACTCTATGACAAATATTGTTTGATCTTGGCATTTGTTTCTATTAACAAGCAAAAATTAATGTCTATTTAAAGCTGGATATTATTTTCATGTTTTGTTGAACTGATCGCCATGAGCTTAACCCATTTATGCCTAGTGGACTCTCCCATCCTTCTAAATTGGATCAATTTATTTCCAAAATAAGGGATGTCTAGTATATTTATTTCTATATTTAGAATATTTCTTAAAGAAATTCCTTTAAGCAAACAGCGCAGACCCAGATGAGACGCCGGTCTACGCTGTTTGCCAAGGCTTTTTTTCTAAACGCTTGGCATAAATGGGTTAATAATCAAGTTGGGTAAAAGCCAAGGGAGCTTAAAGCCTGGTCATTGTTGCATCATGGTCATTTCAATCATCAATTGAGCTTTTTTGTGAAAAGGGGGTTTAATGCATATGCGTTAAGTGTCATCCCAGATTAGCCTGTGCAGTCCGCACAGGCTAATCAGGGACCACACTTTCGGCCTAAACTGGAATTTTGTCTAGAACAGTCTTCCTTTAAACGAGAAATACATGTACAATAAAAGCGGAAAGTGTCGTTCCTGATTAGCCTGTGTGGACTGCACAGGCTAATCAGGGACAACACTTTTCGCACATGCATGAAACCACCTTTTCACAGAGCGAGGCTCAATTATTTCTCTTATCACCAGTTAGCTCAATATTACAGTCAAAATTTACTTAAATAATCAATTACATCATTTCTCTTATCACCATATAGCTCGATGTTACAGTCAAAATGTTGGAAATCTAAATCCTGTGTTTGCCCATCCCATATATTCTGAAAGACTTCGTGAAAGTAGCTAGATAAGATGACCCACGTAGGGCCTTTGTACGGCAAGACCTGATGTCGTCATGTATATAATTATTGTCAGCAATGTGACCTATTTTGGGGTTAAAAGTTTCAGTTGAATTTCTGTTGCCGTGGTAAATTTAGAAATTCTGCAATATTTGGAAAAGTAACTGGATTTGATATTGATATTACAAGTAAAAGCATCTTTAAGAAAGGAGTACTTGATGTGTGTAAGTTATTTTTTTCAAAAACTTTTAATAATTAGAATACAAATAATATAATAATATTTATTATATAAATTTTATCTGAGTATTTATTTGCGAAATTTGTGTGAAGATTCTTGTACTTAGATGTTTAATTTGAAATTTTGAAGTGTGTATTAACATTCTTATAACAGATTATAGTATTGGTGGCTTACTCTAGTATACATTTATCTATGATCATTAAGGCCACATGAATAGGTCGTTCAGTTTATCATGATTGTGAAGAGTGTTTTCCCTTTAACTCTTTGAGCGCTGGAACCGGATTTTGAAGGCCTTTGCAAACAGTTTGGATCCAGATGAGACGCCACAGAAGGTGGCGTCTCATCAGGATCCAAACTGTTTGCTATTCTGATAGTATTTTTTGAAAAAAATCGAAGAAAATGCTAATTTTAGAAATTTAGCAGACAACNGGGGGGGGGGGGGCATGTGGTGAAGTGGTTAGTATATTTAAAGTTAGTTCTAACATTCAGCAGTGGTGGGGACTTGAAACACTGTGGTTGTATACATTGAGTGCAGTACACTGTGGTAGTATACATTGAGTGCAGTACAGCACAGCGATGTAATGTAGTGTCTCATAGTAAGTAGCCTGTGGGGTTGCTGTATTGTTCTGTCAGAGATAGAAAATCTCTTAGCAAATCGTGTGGAAGTTTTAACATTTTACCACCGCAAAATCAAGCAAGTGAGACCCGGCTTTTAAGTGGTGTTAAAGTTTGTGGACGTGTCATTGTGATAAAAATATCAAATATATATCCTGGTTGATGTTATAAGTATTTGTTGGGATATACATGTAAGTCATGGTTATTGTGTTTTGAGTAGGATTATTGGATTATGTATTAACATTCAAAAAGGTATTCTTTTTATAACAGTTGATTTGTTTGCTGAGTTTAAATGCAAGTATGAACAGTTTAAGAGGAATGTTACATACATTGTGAATCAAAGCCCCATTAACACTCAAAATCAACGAATATTTTGTAAAATATTTCGTCAAATAAAGTTAACCCATAAATTATCAGTGTTCCTTAAAGCAATAGCCAAAATTTCAATGCTAGATGTGGTCTGGTAATATAGATTCCTTCTTCTTCTTCTTCTAGTAATGTACAGGTCCCCTCTGGGGCACTTTCGTACATGGGAACAACAAGATACAAAAAGCTCTTTTTAATTGTTTGTGATACAATATATTCCATTTTAATTTCCCACAACGATATCCATTCATACGACACACGAACACTAAAATGGTACATGAACATGTGTTGAATATATTGTACCACAACAAATGAAAAAGAGCATTTTTGTTTCTTTAACTGTTAACACTATGTGTGTCACCCAGCACCTGTTTCTGTGTCCAGTTAAATGTGTCGAGGGCACCAGTGCTCTTTGGACACCTTTCTAGTTAATGATATATTCAGTGATTTTTTTCACCATTTTGGATTGAGAACAATTCACCTGTAGGAGAGGAAAAACAAGACGTTTTCTACTCTGCAAAGTTTACATATTTTTAACAAATGCGAAAATATCATTTGTTCATTCTGGCCTTTTGGCGGGAAACTTTCTCAAAATTTCATTGGACTAAAACAAAGGTCAACAAACATCGAAACCTGGGTGAGACAGCTACATCTACGGCAGAAAATAAATAAAAATAGGTCATTGAATGTTTTAATTACTAAAACAAAAGCAAAAAAAAAACCTTCCTGTTAACTATGAAAGTAAATTAAATTTGTTAAAAAACAATGGACAGAAGTATAACTAAAAAATTGGTAGAGTTTATTTGTAGGTTTATTCACATCCGCATACACTCAACAGATTTAATTGCATGATTATTAAATGCCATGGGCAAGAGTCATTATTTAATTGATGTATTGATAAACTCATGCTTTATTACATTTTGTGGTGAATAATAGCTTTTAATAAATAAATTGTTTTCGTTTTCATTTCAGAATGAAGGCTCAAAGCTAAAAGGCCTGGATGCTCAATGAGGTAAGAACATTGAAAATAGATCAATTCTTAGTGGAAATTTGAAGTTTAAATGATTGCGTTATCTTTTTAAGTACCTTAAATCCAACACAAATTGATACATTTATTCTTGCATTGCTTTAATATTTTTACAACTAAATGTAAGATCTAGTGCCTCTTGCTCAAAACTTTAAGTTCTTATCAATAATAAATTATTAATATTTTTTCAGTTGCGTATACTTGTTTTTCAAATGAAAAGGTCAGATTTACTTAAGTACTTTAAGAGCAACCTAAATAACAGTACTAAATATAGAAACATATTGACACGATTCTGAACTTTCTTAAGTTGCGAGATAACAAAGGAAAGTTTAGGATTATTTTGTTTAGTCTTTACACAATCTTGATTCATTTCACAAAATAACATTAATGACAATGTGCATGTATACATGTATATGCTTAAAGGGACTTGTTTGCAGATTTGTCTATTTTTGTCACAGAGCCTCACATTAAAAAAAAGTATTTAACCCTTTCCCTCTCAGAAGCAAAGTTAAAACGGCTGTATGCAACCAGCATAAAACGAGAGCGCAGATGGCGTTGAAAGCCTAGTTGCAAGATACAGGGGAGTTGCTGCTGGGTTTCCAAAATGTTCTATTTTTAGAAACGGGAATTCCAAATCGTGACGAATGTGAATGGTTACAAAATGACATAACTATGAAAATAAATACGTAGAATTACATTATTTCACACACACCATTATGCAACCATCCGTTTTCTTTTCCGACTTGATACATTGACAGCTTTCCATTTAATATTTTACAGACACAACACTCGTCCAGAATTTGCGCGAATCCATTAAATTCTATGCACATTTAAACTGTAAGCTCTACTCGTAACGTTTCAGCGTTATATAAAGGTATTATTGGCTTTTCACATAAACAAGGATAGAATTCCAACATACAATCCAAAAAATGTGTTTGAAGTTTTAAAACACATTGCGGTCGCGTATTTGCATGAAACATATTGTTTGTCAAAGTATCCGCCATTTTACATTTGTAAGTGTTATATGCAGACATGAACAACAGATTGAATTCAGAAAACAGATTTTTTGTGCAGATTGTGTATCATGTGTGAACAGTGGGAGGTGTTTATTTTGCGGCTCTTTTATAATTTGTAATACAGATGTTTGGTGCAGATTAAGATTGTTATGAAACTCAGCTATTTGTCTGCGTCAAGAATTTGTCGTAAGAATTGTGGTTAGCGTTAGATGCAGACGTGCACAACAGATTAAGTTCTGAATACAGATTTCTGAAAACAGATTTAAAGTGCAGATAGAATTGTTTAACGAATAAAATTTGTTTTAGGTTATAAGAACGTTTATTCACGTAAAATGGTCTTAGAAAAATTCACTAAAAACGGTGTCAGCAATATTCTTGGAAGAAAATGTTAGAAAAACTTTTCTTAATGAAAAATTGTAAGAATTACCATAAACTATATCAAATAGATATTTCGGCTGATTTTTGATCAGGTAAGGCTTCATAAAAGGCAACAGTTCGAAGTGTGATTTCGAAATGTAGCATTAACATAAGCCTAGTTGGGTTGCAACTAGGCTAACCAGAACAGCAGTACAGCCTGCGAGTAACTTGCAGTCTGTTCAGCTTTTATGATGTTTGCTGCTGATCAGTATTTTAGGGTTGAAAATGAAGCCTTTAAAACTTGAATCTAGGAAGAAAGGTTATACATTTAATTTAATTTTTTTATGGATGACAAAATCATCAAAAGTGTGTATCTAAGTGGTAAAGGGTTAAATGAGAAAACTAACACTACAGACAGAAAAATATGTTATAAATACCAATTAGTTAATGGTGAAATCATTAATTGAACAAAATAACAAAATGTAACATATTTATAATGTTAAATGATTGATACATTGATCATTTACATGAAGAGAATTCTGCAGCCTGATGTTAATGTATTGTTTAATATCAGAACAATTGGCCCAATTATTTCTGAATCAAGTTGAAATTGAAACATTTGCTGTATGCGATATGCAATCAATATCATGTTTTAACCCTTTGCATGCTGGGAAATTTGTCATCTTCTAAAATGTCGTCTGCTGAATTTCTAAAATAAGCATTTTCTTTGATTTTTTACAAAGAATACTATCAGAATAGCAAACAGTTTGGATCCTGATGAGACGCCACGTTCTGTGGCGTCTCATCTGGATCCAAACTGTTTGCAAAGGCCTTCAAAAACCGGTTCCAGCGCTCAAAGGGTTAAAAGTGTCATTATTTCTATGCATATTGAATGATTTTCTTAGGAAAATGTAAACTTATCACATGAGTGTTTATAAGGCAATAAAGGTTCTTGCATGTGGCGCCAAAAGACCTCATACAATTCTAAATACAGATTGCCATATCATATTATATGCGAATGCCGTATAAAATGGACTTAATAAAACACAATATGGTATTCAAATGAATACACATGTAATAAAAATATAATAATCAAAGCGCTGAAAGAGTTTGCATCTTGTCACAAATTAAGTTCACTTCAAGATATAAGCATATTTTTAAGAAAGCAGTGTTTCAAATTCAGGTAATTTATTAGAGATATATTGTTAACATTGTTTGCCTTATTAAACTTATAGAATACACCTAATTTAAAAATGGTTGAATGAATAAAACAAAATAGTTCTGCAGTTCTGTGGCAGTTTTCTGAATGGTATTGAAGGCAGTGATTGAATCAGGGGAGTTAACTGTGCATACAGGGGAGTTAACTGTGCAAACAGGGAAGTTAACTGTGCAAACAGGGGGAGCTAACAGTGCAATCAGGGGAGTTAACTGCAATCAGGGGAGATAACTGTTCAAACAGAGGAGCTAACAGTGCAATCAGGAAAGTAAACTGCTATCAGGGGAGTTAACTGTGCAATCAGGGGAGTTAACTGTTTAAACAGAGAAGTTAACTGTGCAAACAGGGGAGTTAACTGTTCAAACAGGGGAGTAAACTGTTCAAACAAGGGAGTTAAGTGTGCAATCAGGGGAGTTAACTGTTCAAACAAGGGAGCTAACAGTGTAATCATGGGAGTTAACTGCAATCAGGGGAGTTAACTGTGCAATCAGGGGAATTAACTGCGCAAACAGGGGATCTAACAGTGCAATCAGGGGTGTTTACTGCAATCAGGGGAGTTAACTGTTCAAACAGGGGAGCTAACAGTGCAATCAGTGGAGTTCACTGCAATCAGGGGAGTTTACTGTGCAATCAGGGGAGTAAACTGTTTAAACAGGGGAGTAAATTGTATAAACAGGGGAGTTAACTGTTCAAACAGGGGAATTAACTGCGCAAACAGGGGATCTAACAGTGCAATCATGGGAGTTAACTGCAATCAGGGGAGTTAACTGTGCAATCAGGGGAATTAACTGCGCAAACAGGAGATCTAAGTGTGCAATCAGGGGTGTTAACTGCAATCAGGTGAGTTAACTGTTCAAACAGGGGAGCTAATAGTGCAATCAGGGGAGTTAACTGCAATCAGGGGAGTTTACTGTGCAATCAGGGGAGTTAACTGTTCAAACAGGGGAGTTAATTGTATAAACAGGGGAGTTAACTGTTCAAACAGGGGAGCTAACAGTGCAATCAGGGGAGCTAACAGTGCAATCAGGGGAGCTAACAGTGCAAATACTAGTCTGACAGTAAAATAACAATGTCCATTCATTGATAAACATTTCTTGTTGAAAACCTTTTTTTTACATCTGCAGAATAATATTATTTATTAATAGGCGCTAACTATTTTATTGAATGTTTTCATCTTTTCTTAATTTAAGTCCCAGCAACATTAAATAATGTTAATTTAAAGAACATTATATAATATCACAGAATTAACATAACATGTCCATTCAATGTTTCAATTCTTATACACATTGCAACTAATAGTCTTACTTCACAGATTCAGTATTGAAAACAAACTTCCAACAGTAAATTTGTGGAGCGTCGTGAGAAAACCGGGCGAAATGCTTGTGCATAAATTGTCATCCCAGATTAGCCTGTGCAGTCCGCACAGGCTAATCAGGGACGACAATTTCCGCTTTTATGGTATTTATTGTTTAAATGATGTCTCTGCATAGCGAAAATCCAGTTTAGGCGGAAAGTGTCGTCCCTGATTAGCCTGTGCGGACTGCACAGGCTAATCTGGGATGACACTTTACGCACAAGCATTATGCCCGGTTTTCTCACGACGCTCCATATTTCATTCATATTACTATCTTTCATGTTAATGCACTTAGATCCAGTTGACTTTGGCTCATTTTGGCCATTATCTTATCAACAAAATGAATGTAGTGTACTTGAAGGAGTTGGCTTATCAGGAGTGTCTGTAGATATCAAATGGTCTTGTTTATGGTAAAAGATGGATTTGTACAACAAAGCTCTTTAAATGTTTGCACGATTTTACTGAATTTTGGCAAACCAAAAGTGTTATGGTTTCCTCCCCATCGGATTTATATGATTGTTGTATTTTAAAATTGCTTGATGTACAAATGAAAAAAGTTGTTCTATAGTTTATAGTGAAATGTTTCGAGTGTGGTAAAGTGATATGTGATTGTTATAATGGAGGTTGTTGTAACCATTTATTGTGTTTTAAGGAATATTATTGGGTGTAATGTTTATCTAAGTTGTTAAATGATCAAAACATTAGAAATACATAAACCACTTGTACACTCATATATTATGTAATCAATTGCATTGACTAAACAGAAAACTTTCGTTTTGAAAAATATGAGTCACGCTCCTGGAAAACGGGGCTTAATGAATGTGCGCAAAATTTTATCCCAGATAAGCCTGCACTCAGGAACAGGCTAATGATAGACAACGCTTTGTGCCTAAACTGGTTTTTCACTAAGAAAAGACTTCCTTTAAACAAAAACTACCACAAAATATCTGGAACAACACTTTGCGCAATGCATAAAGAGACGTTTTTCCAGAGCAAGACTCAATATATTTCCAGCTTTCATTTGGTGCAATGAAATTAAGTAAGAGTAAACAGATAAGGAAAAAAGAGGGAATAGCAAGTCTTTTATTGCACTCATTTAGCACAGTCTATAAATCATAGCTGTAAAACATGGTGAGAAAACCACATCATCATTGGAGATAGTAAGGGAGTGTTGACAAGCATGTGATTTACGGTAATCTAGAAAATAATATTTTGCAATCAGCTTTTCTTAAATTTAATCATTTATTGTCAAGCCCTCTTGCGGTCAGTGTGAATTAGATTGGAGTATGTCAGTGCATGTACCGGTCATCCATCCATGCTTGTCTGCACTTGAACTTCGCCATTATGCAATTTAAAAATAATGTACCACAATTGTTGATCATTTGGAGCTGATATGTTTCATGTATGACCCATATTCCTTGCTCAGTGGCATTATTGACATCATTTGGAGTTGATATGTTTCATGTATGACCCATATACCTAGCTCAGTGGCATTATTGACATCATTTGGAGTTGATATGTTTCATGTATGACCCATGTACCTAGCTCAGTGGCATTATTGACATCATTTGGAGCTGATATGTTTCATGTATGACCCATGTACCTAGCTCAGTGGCATTATTGACATCATTTGGAGCTGATATGTTTCATGTATGACCCATATACCTTGCTCAGTGGCATTATTGACATCATTTGGAGCTGATATGTTTCATGTATGACCCATATACCTTGCTCAGTGGCATTATTGACATCATTTGGAGCTGATATGTTTCATGTATGACCCATATACCTTGCTCAGTGGCATTATTGACATCATTTGGAGCTGATATGTTTCATGTATGACCCATATACCTTGCTCAGTGGCATTATTGACATCATTTGGAGCTGATATGTTTCATGTATGACCCATATACCTTGCTCAGTGGCATTATTGACATCATTTGGAGCTGATATGTTTCATGTATGACCCATATACCTTGCTCAGTGGCATTATTGACATCATTTGGAGCTGATATGTTTCATGTATGACCCATATACCTTGCTCAGTGGCATTATTGACATCATTTGGAGCTGATATGTTTCATGTATGACCCATATACCTTGCTCAGTGGCATTATTGACATCATTTGGAGCTGATATGTTTCATGTATGACCCATATACCTTGCTCAGTGGCATTATTGACATCATTTGGAGCTGATATGTTTCATGTATGACCCATATACCTTGCTCAGTGGCATTATTGACATCATTTGGAGCTGATATGTTTCATGTATGACCCATATACCTTGCTCAGTGGCATTATTGACATCATTTGGAGCTGATATGTTTCATGTATGACCCATATACCTTGCTCAGTGGCATTATTGACATCATTTGGAGCTGATATGTTTCATGTATGACCCATATACCTTGCTCAGTGGCATTATTGACATCATTTGGAGCTGATATGTTTCATGTATGACCCATATACCTTGCTCAGTGGCATTATTGACATCATTTGGAGCTGATATGTTTCATGTATGACCCATATACCTTGCTCAGTGGCATTATTGACATCATTTGGAGCTGATATGTTTCATGTATGACCCATATACCTTGCTCAGTGGCATTATTGACATCATTTGGAGCTGATATGTTTCATGTATGACCCATATACCTTGCTCAGTGGCATTATTGACATCATTTGGAGCTGATATGTTTCATGTATGACCCATATACCTTGCTCAGTGGCATTATTGACATCATTTGGAGCTGATATGTTTCATGTATGACCCATATACCTTGCTCAGTGGCATTATTGACATCATTTGGAGCTGATATGTTTCATGTATGACCCATATACCTTGCTCAGTGGCATTATTGACATCATTTGGAGCTGATATGTTTCATGTATGACCCATATACCTTGCTCAGTGGCATTATTGACATCATTTGGAGCTGATATGTTTCATGTATGACCCATATACCTTGCTCAGTGGCATTATTGACATCATTTGGAGCTGATATGTTTCATGTATGACCCATATACCTTGCTCAGTGGCATTATTGACATCATTTGGAGCTGATATGTTTCATGTATGACCCATATACCTTGCTCAGTGGCATTATTGACATCATTTGGAGCTGATATGTTTCATGTATGACCCATATACCTTGCTCAGTGGCATTATTGACATCATTTGGAGCTGATATGTTTCATGTATGACCCATATACCTTGCTCAGTGGCATTATTGACATCATTTGGAGCTGATATGTTTCATGTATGACCCATATACCTTGCTCAGTGGCATTATTGACATCATTTGGAGCTGATATGTTTCATGTATGACCCATATACCTTGCTCAGTGGCATTATTGACATCATTTGGAGCTGATATGTTTCATGTATGACCCATATACCTTGCTCAGTGGCATTATTGACATCATTTGGAGCTGATATGTTTCATGTATGACCCATATACCTTGCTCAGTGGCATTATTGACATCATTTGGAGCTGATATGTTTCATGTATGACCCATATACCTTGCTCAGTGGCATTATTGACATCATTTGGAGCTGATATGTTTCATGTATGACCCATATACCTTGCTCAGTGGCATTATTGACATCATTTGGAGCTGATATGTTTCATGTATGACCCATATACCTTGCTCAGTGGCATTATTGACATCATTTGGAGCTGATATGTTTCATGTATGACCCATATACCTTGCTCAGTGGCATTATTGACATCATTTGGAGCTGATATGTTTCATGTATGACCCATATACCTTGCTCAGTGGCATTATTGACATCATTTGGAGCTGATATGTTTCATGTATGACCCATATACCTTGCTCAGTGGCATTATTGACATCATTTGGAGCTGATATGTTTCATGTATGACCCATATACCTTGCTCAGTGGCATTATTGACATCATTTGGAGCTGATATGTTTCATGTATGACCCATGTACCTTGCTCAGTGGCATTATTGAGTTAACATTTCTCTGCTTTAATTCAATGCAGTATCTGTAATAATGATATGACACAAATGCACATTTTTCCAATACTGTAAAATCATAATTCTTACTTAAAACTCTGATTTTCGGAATCTTGAATTTATAATTGTTCTTTGTCATCATGGTTACATGTACATTCTTAAAGTATCTTATAAGGCATAAAAAAGTTGTTTGTTTCATCTAACCTGACCAAACAAACCTATGAAATGCAATATTTTTATGCTTATAACGTTCAATCTGATATTATACATTGACATATTAAGGACTGAGCAAAATACTTTTGTGTCTGCATAGGTTACATTTCTAAGTCAGATTCAATAGTTTATACCCCCAACTCAACAGTTATCTGAGCACTTTATGTACTTGAGCCTCGCTCTGTAAAAAGGGGGTTTAATGCATGTGCGTAAAGTGTCGTCCCAGATTAACCTGTGCAGTCCGCACAGGCTAATCTGCAGGGACAATACTTTCTGCTTTTATTGCACTTTTCGTTTAAAGGAAGAATCTTCTTGACGAAAATCGAGTTTAGGCGGAAAGTGTCGTCCCTGATGAGCCTGTGCACAGGCAAATCTGGGATGACACTTTACGCGCATGCATTTAACCTTGTTTTCGCAGAGTGCGACTCACTTTTATTGTTATCAGTGGACTTGTATTCTCCCGTACTTGCTCATTGGCAGTTCAGTCCTTGTGGTTCTGCATTCCCGTTAATTGGGGTTACATATACGCCTAATGAAGCTGCTTTGGTGACTGGCGATATTTGTGTGTGCTTTAGGTTGCGTTTGACATTATTGAGTCATTTTAAGAGTATAATAAGAGGGCTGTAGGTTGGGAAATGTTTGTGAAATAATGGTGGAATATGTTTACGAAATAATGGTGTGAAATATCTATGAAGTTCTGATGTGAAATGACAATGAAATACTATTGTGAACTTAATGGAAATTTTGCAGCTTTAGTAAATACTGGTTTGAAATATTTGTAAATAATTTTTTTTAAATTAAATTTTCAGTTAAAATCAGTATGAAATATGGCCCATATTATATGGGTAAATTATTGGTATGAACTATTTGTAAAGTTCTTGTGTGAAATGTATGTAAACATGGTTTACAATGTTTGTGAAACATTTGAGAAAAAAACCACATTCAAAACGCCTTCAAAATATGGTGGAAAATGTAGTGAAATAAATATGGTTAAAATTAAAATGTTAATGAACTGAATCATGTATTGTGGGTTAGAAACATGTATGTAAAGTCATTATTTATAACTTAATTTAATAAAATAATTGTCAATTATTTGCAAGGCGTTGCCGAGATTATACAGTAGTTTCTGAGTGCAAACAACTTGATGTTATAGTGGAACATTATGATATTTATCATGTTGTCGCCTACATGATACATAGTGACATGAATTTAAATACTTATATTGAATTTTATAAGACAACGAATTGCGTAATAAAGTCAACATATCTAACACTTATCCTTGAATATTTTGCATATTTATTGTCAGTGACACATGGAAAGATGTATAATTTTGTAGTGCATGACATTTATTGTAGGGTCTCAACTATTTTAAAATCTCATAAACAATACAAATTTATTACTTTTGTAGGAAATAATTGGTGTATAACAGTACTTGGTATCATAGGAGAGGGATCCTAAGAGAAA
>VMBQ01006335.1:12665-29576 GCA_007657795.1 Dreissena rostriformis | reverse complement strand
ATTTCTAGGATAGACTGATGTGAATTTGTTGCTTAAGTATTACCAGAGGTTCTTTTTTTTGACATTTTAATGCCTTTCTATCATTTGCAAGTCAAAAATTCCAGTTCTTTATATTTGTTATGAATTCTTCTTAAAAAGAGATCTTAATTCTATCAAGAAATTATGTTTCTGCATTGTATATAATAAGTTACTGAAAAGGTTGATGCATGATATTTTTCTCCTCTACCATTGAAGAGGCTTATTTTACAAAAAATAAGTTTGTCAAGTTGTAACTCAACGTATGACATCGTTAAACACAGACTTCAAGTTGACAGTTTTTTACTGTCTGGGAAGGGCTCTTATTAAATGTTTGCCAGACTTTGGCATTTGGTATGTTTGCCAGACTTTTTTGGAATACCAAGCATTTCTAGGATAGACTGATGTGAATTTGTTGCTTAAATATTACCAGAGGTTCTTTTTTTTGACATTTTAATGCCTTTCTATCATTTGCAAGTCAAAAATTCCAGTTCTTTATATTTGTTATGAATTCTTCTTAAAAAGAGATCTTAATTCTATCAAGAAATTATGTTTCTGCATTGTATATAATAAGTTACTGAAAAGGTTGATGCATGATATTTTTCTCCTCTACCATTGAAGAGGCTTATTTTACAAAAAATAAGTTTGTCAAGTTGTAACTCAACGTATGACATCGTTAAACCGGCTCCTCTGCCGCATTTCCATCTATATCCTAGAATATCTGGTGACTTTAATGGAGGAATTAATTGGAGGTCTCTCAAAGGCCAGCCATAATTAGGTAGCTGCAGTAACACTTATGGCATTGAGATGTCTGTCTTGCTATCTTGGATAGGTTTTAATTAAAGGGTTGACACAGACTTATATTTGACTATTTTTAATTATCTGAGAAGGTTTTAATTAAAGGGCTGACACAGACTTGGAGTTGACAGTTTTTTTACTGTCTGGGAAGGGCTCTTATTATATGTTTGCCAGATTTTTTTGGAATACCTTGGAGCATTTCTAAGACAGACTGATGTGAATTTGTTGCTTAAATATTACCAGAGGTTACATTTTGAAGTTTTAATGCCTCTACCAATAACAATTTTGAAAGCATGTTGGCATTAAAGTTTTGAAAATGAGTCTCTAGAAACTGCATAATTGTAGCACCTTAACTGAAAAGAGAACTGAAGAATAAATTGAGAGCAAAAATTCCTGTTTTTTACAAATTTGTTGTGAACTCTGTTTAAGAAAAGAGATGTAAATTCTAGGAACATTTTATATTTCTGCATGTATTTAATATGTTACTCAAAAGAATGATGCATTATATTTTTTCCTTTTCCATTGAAGAGGCTCATTTCACAGAAAATACTGGGAAAAGTTTGTCAAGTTGTAACTCAACGGATGACATCGTTAAAACGTCTCCACTTTTGTACGTTCTATTTTCTAGGTATCTGACGAATTTATTGGGAGAATTAATTGGAGGTCTCTCTAAGACTACAGAAATTAAGTCTCCGCAATCTGCAATTACATTTGGTGTTGAGACGCGCATGTCTTTTCTGTCTTTCCATTGCTGAGTTGCTGATATTTTGGATGGGTATAATTAAAGGTCTATATAGATGTTAAGTTTACAGTTTTATACATACGCCTTTTTGAAACATGGCAGTATTATGGGAACATTTTCACAGTCGGGAAATATTTTCCGAGGGTACCTTTTCCAGTAAGGATGGATTTTTAAATAACTTGCCATAAGTGAATAGCATGATGAGATAGAATGTTGTGCTTAACCCTTTGAGTGCTGGAACCGGATTTTGAAGGCCTTAGAACGTGGCGTCTCATCAGGATCCAAACTGTTTGCTATTCTGAAAGTATTCTTTGAAAAAAATCGAAGAAAATGCTAATTTTAGAAATTCAGCAGACAACATTTTAGCAGACGACAAATTTCCCAGCATGCAAAGGGTTAAGAACCAGGTCCCTAGGTCCGAGGTCAAGGTGACAATTTAAGGTCAAAAGTCTAATTTAGGAAATCAGTCCATACCACTTTGTCACAAGCTTAATCTGTCGAGCAAGGTTAGTTTTTAAAATAACTGGGAAGAGGTGATCAGGTGATTTGATGGTGTTTTACGAGCAGAGACCAGGCCCTTGGTCCAAGGTCAAGGTCACAATTTAAACTCAAAAGTCAGATTTAGGAAATCAGTCCTGAACGGATTGTCTGGATCATAACTTTGACCAGCATAGATCGATTTTGGCAGAAGGCCTTTTTGCAGAAGTTATTAGCATGATGAGACAGGGTATCAGGCTTAAAACCAGGTCAGAGGTCTAAGGTCAACGTCAAAATTAAGGTAAAATTTAAACTGCAACCAGTTTTCCCTGTATTATGGCAATTTGTCTTTTTGTCTTCCGTAGAATTTATAGTTGATTTGTCTGTGTCCAAACATGTGTTGTGTATAAGGCATCAGTATCTGTTGTCACATCTCTAGTGTCATGTTGAAATACGGCCCGTCCTCTTTAGTTAAGAACATTGAAACTTCATTGAGAAATATTTAAATTCTAATTTAAACATCATGACAATTGTGTGCCCACAACTAATCAGCTTTGTATTATACTGTTAAATGAAGCCATTTATCAAACAGAATTATGACTACCCCACCCACCCATGGGAATACAGCAACGGCAACAAATATCATAGATTTGTTGGTGACTTGATTACGGCAGTGGAAAATATTCAATAGGGCAGGAAATTTGCAAGAATTGTTGTAATTGTATGAGTCCATTGGAGAATTCTGCTGGAATAGCTCACAGTTTTCTATGGTTGAAATGGGATAGTGTGTTGAACAAAGTTTTGTTACTGTAAGCTTAGATAGTTGGGATGATTCACTTATGGAATGAATTTGGTTTTTAGCAATTGCAGTATACCATTTTATGAAAACTTGTCATTTTCTCAATCTTTAACCAGTTTATGAAAATAAACAAGGAATGGTAAATAATAAAAAAAAATACCATCTTGCAATGGTACTTTTAATTGATCTTGTGATGGTACTTTTAATTGATCTTGCAATGGTACTTTTAATTGATCTTGCGATGGTACTTTTAATTGATCTTNCATAAATGAGCTTGTCCGGGCCATAACTATGTCGTTCATCAAGGGATTTTGAAATCATTTGGCACATATGTTCACCATCATTGGACAGTGTGTCGCGCGAAAGAATTACGTCAATATCTTCAAGGTGAAGGTCACACTTTGAGGTCAAAGGTCAAAAATGGCCATAAATGAGCTTGTCCGGGCCATAACTATGTCGTTCATCAAGGGATTTTGAAATCATTTGGCACATATGTTCACCATCATTGGACAGTGTGTCGCGCGAAAGAATTACGTCAATATCTTCAAGGTGAAGGTCACACTTTGAGGTCAAAGGTCAAAAATGGCCATAAATGAGCTTGTCCGGGCCATAACTATGTCGTTCATCAAGGGATTTTGAAATCATTTGGCACATATGTTCACCATCATTGGACAGTGTGTCGCGCGAAAGAATTACGTCAATATCTTCAAGGTGAAGGTCACACTTTGAGGTCAAAGGTCAAAAATGGCCATAAATGAGCTTGTCCGGGCCATAACTATGTCGTTCATCAAGGGATTTTGAAATCATTTGGCACATATGTTCACCATCATTGGACAGTGTGTCGCGCGAAAGAATTACGTCAATATCTTCAAGGTGAAGGTCACACTTTGAGGTCAAAGGTCAAAAATGGCCATAAATGAGCTTGTCCGGGCCATAACTATGTCGTTCATCAAGGGATTTTGAAATCATTTGGCACATATGTTCACCATCATTGGACAGTGTGTCGCGCGAAAGAATTACGTCAATATCTTCAAGGTGAAGGTCACACTTTGAGGTCAAAGGTCAAAAATGGCCATAAATGAGCTTGTCCGGGCCATAACTATGTCGTTCATCAAGGGATTTTGAAATCATTTGGCACATATGTTCACCATCATTGGACAGTGTGTCGCGCGAAAGAATTACGTCAATATCTTCAAGGTGAAGGTCACACTTTGAGGTCAAAGGTCAAAAATGGCCATAAATGAGCTTGTCCGGGCCATAACTATGTCGTTCATCAAGGGATTTTGAAATCATTTGGCACATATGTTCACCATCATTGGACAGTGTGTCGCGCGAAAGAATTACGTCAATATCTTCAAGGTGAAGGTCACACTTTGAGGTCAAAGGTCAAAAATGGCCATAAATGAGCTTGTCCGGGCCATAACTATGTCGTTCATCAAGGGATTTTGAAATCATTTGGCACATATGTTCACCATCATTGGACAGTGTGTCGCGCGAAAGAATTACGTCAATATCTTCAAGGTGAAGGTCACACTTTGAGGTCAAAGGTCAAAAATGGCCATAAATGAGCTTGTCCGGGCCATAACTATGTCGTTCATCAAGGGATTTTGAAATCATTTGGCACATATGTTCACCATCATTGGACAGTGTGTCGCGCGAAAGAATTACGTCAATATCTTCAAGGTGAAGGTCACACTTTGAGGTCAAAGGTCAAAAATGGCCATAAATGAGCTTGTCCGGGCCATAACTATGTCGTTCATCAAGGGATTTTGAAATCATTTGGCACATATGTTCACCATCATTGGACAGTGTGTCGCGCGAAAGAATTACGTCAATATCTTCAAGGTGAAGGTCACACTTTGAGGTCAAAGGTCAAAAATGGCCATAAATGAGCTTGTCCGGGCCATAACTATGTCGTTCATCAAGGGATTTTGAAATCATTTGGCACATATGTTCACCATCATTGGACAGTGTGTCGCGCGAAAGAATTACGTCAATATCTTCAAGGTGAAGGTCACACTTTGAGGTCAAAGGTCAAAAATGGCCATAAATGAGCTTGTCCGGGCCATAACTATGTCGTTCATCAAGGGATTTTGAAATCATTTGGCACATATGTTCACCATCATTGGACAGTGTGTCGCGCGAAAGAATTACGTCAATATCTTCAAGGTGAAGGTCACACTTTGAGGTCAAAGGTCAAAAATGGCCATAAATGAGCTTGTCCGGGCCATAACTATGTCGTTCATCAAGGGATTTTGAAATCATTTGGCACATATGTTCACCATCATTGGACAGTGTGTCGCGCGAAAGAATTACGTCAATATCTTCAAGGTGAAGGTCACACTTTGAGGTCAAAGGTCAAAAATGGCCATAAATGAGCTTGTCCGGGCCATAACTATGTCGTTCATCAAGGGATTTTGAAATCATTTGGCACATATGTTCACCATCATTGGACAGTGTGTCGCGCGAAAGAATTACGTCAATATCTTCAAGGTGAAGGTCACACTTTGAGGTCAAAGGTCAAAAATGGCCATAAATGAGCTTGTCCGGGCCATAACTATGTCGTTCATCAAGGGATTTTGAAATCATTTGGCACATATGTTCACCATCATTGGACAGTGTGTCGCGCGAAAGAATTACGTCAATATCTTCAAGGTGAAGGTCACACTTTGAGGTCAAAGGTCAAAAATGGCCATAAATGAGCTTGTCCGGGCCATAACTATGTCGTTCATCAAGGGATTTTGAAATCATTTGGCACATATGTTCACCATCATTGGACAGTGTGTCGCGCGAAAGAATTACGTCAATATCTTCAAGGTGAAGGTCACACTTTGAGGTCAAAGGTCAAAAATGGCCATAAATGAGCTTGTCCGGGCCATAACTATGTCGTTCATCAAGGGATTTTGAAATCATTTGGCACATATGTTCACCATCATTGGACAGTGTGTCGCGCGAAAGAATTACGTCAATATCTTCAAGGTGAAGGTCACACTTTGAGGTCAAAGGTCAAAAATGGCCATAAATGAGCTTGTCCGGGCCATAACTATGTCGTTCATCAAGGGATTTTGAAATCATTTGGCACATATGTTCACCATCATTGGACAGTGTGTCGCGCGAAAGAATTACGTCAATATCTTCAAGGTGAAGGTCACACTTTGAGGTCAAAGGTCAAAAATGGCCATAAATGAGCTTGTCCGGGCCATAACTATGTCGTTCATCAAGGGATTTTGAAATCATTTGGCACATATGTTCACCATCATTGGACAGTGTGTCGCGCGAAAGAATTACGTCAATATCTTCAAGGTGAAGGTCACACTTTGAGGTCAAAGGTCAAAAATGGCCATAAATGAGCTTGTCCGGGCCATAACTATGTCGTTCATCAAGGGATTTTGAAATCATTTGGCACATATGTTCACCATCATTGGACAGTGTGTCGCGCGAAAGAATTACGTCAATATCTTCAAGGTGAAGGTCACACTTTGAGGTCAAAGGTCAAAAATGGCCATAAATGAGCTTGTCCGGGCCATAACTATGTCGTTCATCAAGGGATTTTGAAATCATTTGGCACATATGTTCACCATCATTGGACAGTGTGTCGCGCGAAAGAATTACGTCAATATCTTCAAGGTGAAGGTCACACTTTGAGGTCAAAGGTCAAAAATGGCCATAAATGAGCTTGTCCGGGCCATAACTATGTCGTTCATCAAGGGATTTTGAAATCATTTGGCACATATGTTCACCATCATTGGACAGTGTGTCGCGCGAAAGAATTACGTCAATATCTCCAAGGTCAAGGTCACACTTTGAGTTCAAAGGTAAAAAATGGCCATAAATGACCTTGTCCGGGCCATAACTATGTCGTTCATTGTAAGATTTTAAAATCATTTGGCACATTTGTTCACCATCATTAGAGGGTGTGTCGTGCGAAAGAATTACATTGCATATCCAAGATCAAGGTCACACTTTGAGTTCAAAGGTCAAAAATGGCCATAAAATAAATGAGCTTGTCCGGGCCATAGCTATGTTGTTCATTGTGAGATTTAAAAATTACTCAGTACATTTGTTCACAATCATTGGACGGTGTGTCATGCAAAAAAAAATACGTCGATATCTCTTAGGTCAAGGTCACACTTTGAGTTCAAAGGTCAAAAATGGCCATAAATGAGCTTGTCAGGGCCATAACTATGTCATTCATTTGGGAGATTTTAAAACTACTTTGTACATTAATTTTGTTCACAGTCATTGGATGGCGTGTCATGCGAAGGAATTCAAGAGTTCAAAGGTCAAAATGGCCATAAATGATAATGGCATAATAATTCTTAAAAATTGCCATAAATTAGCTTCTCTTGTTTTGTGAGACAGCATGCAAAATACTCTGTGTCAATGCAGCATGTGGGGGTATGCGTCACGTCTGTGACAAAGCTCTAGTTTATTTTGTTACTATATGGTTATGTAACACCGTTCTACATATTGTACTATGATACTTTCTGGGTACCAGACTAGTGATTTCCTCAGAATACGATAATGTCAGTCTTGTCCCAGGGCTGTTTTTCCCATCTTTTTGAAGCAGCCTTGGCCATTCTTATTGTATGAAAAAATGAGTAACAATCTTTTCAAAATTTTGAAAAAAAAAAGTTGCGACTGTTAGAAATTGTGACAAAATAAGTTGCAAACTTTTTTAAATTGTTAAAATTTGAGTGGCGAGCTTCTTTATATTGTGAAAATTTGAGTCGCGAACTTCTAATATTTGTGAAAAAAACGGCCATTCTCTATGAAGGAAAAAAAGCGCTGACAGTCCATTATTGTGAGAGAGATTGTGTTGCAGCCAGACCAATTACTTTGTCAGTTTAAGGTGATGTGATACATGTAGGTGTCGATTCTGTCATTTAGGAAATGGATTGTCTGCTGTTAGATTGGTTTTAAAGATGTCTGCAATATTGTTCTGTACTTAATTGTCCTGTTACTTGCTGATGTATTTAGAGAACTGAATAATCAAGAATAACTTGTATGCCCTCCCCCTATCTTGATTGAGGAGGCATTTCAAGACTGACCTGTCCGCTTTACTGGATTATCATGATGTTACTGTTTTGTCTAGAACTTACACTGCTTAAAACAACACATTTTACTGGCACAATTGTTATGCCCACTCCAAATCAATCAATGGGTTTTACCTGATCTTTCTTTGACCTTAGCCTCATTTGGAACGGCTCCATCTGGTGGGGGCTAGGGAAGGGGAATGTGTGTTTCTATGCCCCAGAAGGTGGTTATATAGTGATCGCTCTGTCCGTCTGTCTGTCCGTTTGTCCGTCTGTTCGTTTGAAATTCCTTCACACTTTGCTTTTAGGTTTCGAAAAATGTGGAAAAACACTTTGCATTTAGGTTTAGAAAAATGTGGAAAATGGGGGCATATGTCATCCTATGGTGACAAACCTTGTTTCGTATCAAATGCTGCATCTTGTTTTCTCTATTTGCCATTGATAAAAAAATTGTGACATAAGGATTTTTATGTCCCCCAGTCTACTTGAGGACATATTGTTTTTGCCCTGTCTGTTTGTTGGTTTGTTTGTTTGTTGAAGATAGCAACTTGATATTTGGCATGCATGTGTATCTCATGGAGCTGCACATTTTGAGTGGTGAAAGGTCAAGGTCATCCTTCAAGGTCAAAGGTCAAATATATGGATCAAAATGGCTCAAAAGGGGACATAGTGTTTCACAAACACATCACTTGTTGTTTTATCATGTGTATAACATGATTCTTGTTGCTTGATTCTTTAACCATTCACCTTTCTAAGGGACACTATTATGTTGTGCTGTTTAAATTATTCACATTTTACCATTTCACTAGGACACTCTAATTAATGATTATTATTATTTTTCACATTAACAAATTTCTAGTGTACAAACATTTGTAAAGCTTTAAGTAGTACTTGATCAATAAATGTGATCATTATTATACCCCCACAAACGAAGTTTAGGGGGGTATATAGGAGTGAACTTGTCTGTCGGTCTGTCTGTCTGTCTGTCGGTCGGTTGTTCAGTATTAAGTGTCCGCTCTCTAATTCAAGTTGTTTTCATCCGATCTTCACCAAACTTGGACTGAAGTTGTATCTAGATGATGTCTAGCTCAAGTTTGAATATGGGTCATGCCGGGTCAAAACTAGGTCACAGGGTCACTTAGTGTGTTTTTAACATTCAGCGTGTTGTCTGCCCTCAAATTCAAGTAGATTTCATCCGATCTTCACCAAACTTGGTCAGAAGTTTAATTTAGATTATCTTAAGGCCAAGTTCGAACATGGGCCTTGCCGAGTCAAAAAGTAGGTCACGGGGTCACTTAGTGCGTTTAAAACATTGAGCATGGTGTCCGCTCTCTATTTCAAGTACTTATCATCCGCTCTTCACCAAACGTGGTCAGAAGTTTTATCTAGATGATCTCTATGCCATGTTCGAACATGGGCCATGACGGGCCAAAAACTAGGTCATGGGGTCACTTAGTGCGTTTTACACATTCAGCATGGTGTTCCCTATTTCAACTTCTTTTCATCCACTCTTCATGTGGGAGTATACATCATGTCTGTGACAAAGCTCTAGTTTAAGTTTTATGATAGTGTTCATAGTTTCCTGGTAACATCTGATCCTGTGGTACAAGTGTCTGGTTTCCTCATTTGTACTACAAGTGTCTGGTTTCCTTGTTCACTACAAGTGTCTGGTTTTCTTTTTTGTCCATGCAGCTGTTACCATCTGTCCTTGAGAGAGTATGTTACCCCTTGCTATTTAAGTGGGTTCAATTGCATGGGATATAAAACATTTGAGATATAACTGATGTAGTGTTGAAAGCGGCAAACAATCCAATTAAACAAACAAGGAAACATCTGTGATCATTTACTTATGTGGAGCAGCAAGGTGGAAACACCTTTTTGCAGTTAATATAACCAGTGTTTAAGCTCATGGTTTGTATTGGCAAAAGCCATACAAGGTATATGATGTGCATTAGAGGTGATGTCCACATATTCAGAGAACTATTAGGTGCACTGGATTTGAGATAGGAACTTAATATGCAGCTTATTTCATGATACTATACCATGGTGGTGTCACAGTCAAGTATGTGAAAATATAGATATAAGCCTTGCTGTGTTAAAAGGGGGTTTAATTCATGTGCATAAAGTGTCATCCCAGATTAACCTGTGAGGTCCACACAGGCTAATCAGGGACAACACTTTCTGCTTGTATGATATTTGTCATTTAAAGAAAGTCTCTTCTTAGCAAAAATCCAGTTAAGGCGGAATGTGTCATCCCTGATTGACCATGAGCTCAATTGTATTGCAACGACAATTAACTAATGGAATTGATTGATTCAATAGTGAATTTCTCACTGCAACAAGGACAAATTCCCCGTTTGTAATCACTTTCAGATGACTTTTTTGTGTATGGAAAAGTGATTTATTTATGTTTTATTAATTTCTACGTTTTAATGATAATCTAACTAAAAGCCTGGAAACGGTTATAAATCAATCATTCTAATGGATGTGATTTCATAACAACAGCTGCACCGCTGTAGATATTGGGAAACAGTTCTTAATTTCTGCGAATTATTTTGGCACTATAATACTAAGAAAAAGTATTTAAGGAAAATCAATTTTATCTTTTAATATTACATGGTTTTAAGGTGACTTGATAAGCTTTAACAGCTCACGATCAGTTGCTGTGATTTCATAAATAACAAGCGTCTTCAGTGAATTTATGACATGTGTAAAAAGAGAAGTTTGAGATGGAATAGTTAAAAAAAATACAGCGATGTTGCAATAAAAGAAGAAGGCGAAGTCTTCTTCGCCTTCCTGTAATTTAAGGGCGATGTTTTTTTGTCCCGGGCGGAGTTATCGCCCATGTTGCTCTCACAGCTAAGCCCTGCTCAGTATAGATTTTTTATTAAGTCTGACAATATTTTGGAAAATTTTAATTTTGACAATTTGCAAACAAGTCCGTTAAACATTATATGAACATTATTAATAATTTGTCGATGCTAAAAAAATCTCCTAACTTGCAGTGACATCTGCTTTACAAGGCAAGAGAATATCAAGATTTTAGATCAGTTGGTTGTGAGTTTTATTACACAAGTCAACTGTAAAATCAGAAATAACGGGTTTTATTGAAGGCCTTATTGACAAATACATAAATTAGAAATCATAAATTGGTTTAGACATTATTTTATACCTCAACCCATTTGGGAATTTGTCACCAACATTTCCATATTTTATGTGATAAATCTTCTTTTGTTATTCTGTGTGTTAAGTTGATTTACTTAAAGCATTTATCACTTATTTTCTCCTGCAATATATTGCAATAGAGAGAAGTTGGAATGCATTTTTCATTCAACATATTTCCAAGGGATATAAAATGTACAGTAGAATTAATGTCACACAATTTGTCAAAGTGAAAAGAGAAAAAAAAATTAAACTAAGAGGAAAACCGCTTTACAAAAAACAATAACAACATAACATTTATCAAATATCAAAAGTATTATTAATGGCAAACACACACAACACAATTTACTGTGAGTTGCAGTATTTTTTTGTTTATGCTCAAACATTTTCCTTATTTGACCAGAATTTTTTGTGTTCAAACAATCATCTTTCATCACATTCTATGAACATTTTGGTATAATGTTTTTCACTCAATAATCAAATGACTGCTGACTGCTACAAATCTCTTTTCCACAAATATTTTTCTTGCAGAAATTTAAACTCTCAATTTCCACCTAATGCTGTGAGCTGACATTTTGCGCTTTTCGATGTGTTTCTTTCTGGACATTTGTCGTACGTGGAAGTGGGAACAGATGATTTTATTAGCTGCTTTAATGACATCTGAGAAATAGCGTTGTCTAAAATAATTACCAGATCAGAGGGTATCGCCATGTATTATTCAGCGGGCTAAACACCGATATAGGAACTGTATCACTTTTCCTGTCTGTTCCATTCGAGAACGGTTGATTTATTTGTAAGAAATATATTCTGATGCTTATTTCACGATGTATTGAGACAAATTTCATCTAATGATAGGCTGCTAGTTTAAACCTATTTATTTTATTTTAGCTCGATTGCATCAAAAGCCGTAGGCTTATATAAACGCTCTAGTTTAATGATAGGCTGCTGCAGCAATATTGCAAATACTGTCCATTGAATAATTGTTTTAATTGTTAACCAAGCATTTATTCTATCCTTAATCTAGGGATTTTGTACATTATTTCAATGGAAGCAATTATAGTTCTCTAATGATATCAAATAATTCCACTCCTGTTCTATATTTCTATGAAAAACAAGGCTTAGATTGCAATTAAACTACAATTTGTATTTATGGTAAGTTTTGTAAAAAAGTTATGACCAACCTTATTACAATTAACCTTACTGTTTTATTGTTAAATACTAATTTCATTTCATTCTACACTTTCATGGTATTTAAGAAGATATAAACTAATAGTGACACATAAAACCCCCATATAAATTTGAGTGCATGTTGGTGAAAAATAATCACATTTATTATAGATTTATATCACAAGAGATACACAGACATTATTCATGAATTTTTATTTTCTAAGCTCATTGTAATATCTCATGCGTGTTACAAGCTTGGAAGCCTGCAATAAAATGCTGTATAGTTATTCAATAAGTTCCTAATATGAATTATATCGTGTACTGAATGTAATAACTTGTTTAACTGACATTTTGTGAATTTTTCATAAGTGAATATTTTCCGAAATACATTAAGAGCATTTACATTATTTTGCGCATTCAAAATAGTTCAGCGCTGAAATTATGGTTACTTCTCCATTCTTAATTATTCTTATTAATTGTTTTAAAAAAGACATCTCAATGAAAATTGCCAGACCTATTCTTTGAAGTTTTCGATACCTATGTTCGATTCACAGTTTTCGATCAAGGTTCAAACACCCGAATAATTATAATCAAAGAAACAGCTGCGTTTTCACTGCGAGCATTTTCTGTTTAATTACTGATTTATTTATTTCCATATATTAAATGAGCAAAAGTAAGTTTATTTAGTTTTCCCAAATTGAGTGGGCAATTTATTTCAGCAATAACATATTAGAAACCATAAACACAATACTTTAAATTGATGATTTATTTGCATTTCTTTGAGTGTTTAGCTTTGAAAAATAATTGAGGCGCGCTCCGAGAAAAAGTGGTAGCACAGTCTTAACAGGAAGAACACTCTTTGCTTTTATTGTATTTTTCGGTTTTAGCTGTATACGCCAGCTTTTCACCTTAGCCTGACCTTTGTAAGNCATGATTTGGTTTCTTTAGATAATTGGACTGTTGGCAGAGAATAATTATTGAAATGAATTTGATTACAATTTGCCTCATGATGTCATTTGTTTATGAGAAAGTGGTTGCTATCGATATCAAGAAAGTTTTTTGAGAAACAATGACAAATAGTAATGTTTTTACAAATGTAAACATTGAATCAAATGGTAATGTGGATGTTGGCAAATATAATGGCACTGACTTTTTTTTTTCCTAAAAATTCATATGAAATATTAAAATTACAACATTTTCTTTAGCATTTTTTGTTTTTGTTTGTATAAAATATGAGAGTTTAAACCTGTAAGGACAACTCACAGCTATAATAAAAGAAGATCCCAAAATATTTTCTTATAATTTGATGCCTTAATGTATAAGAAATTATGTCTGATAAAGTGCTTTTGTACAGCAGATTACATAGTGGTAGAATTGCACATATATTTTTGCATAACCAGAACTCTGTCATATAATATCATTAGCATAGAGATTGGCAGATCTAGTGACAGCTGCAAAATGCAAATCAACGCTTAGAAACGCTTATAGCTTTTTCAGTACAGCATCTTTAACTTCCGTTAAGATTTTGAAATAATTTGTAAGCATGCATCAATAAAATATTTGCATTATAAAAATAAACTCATAATTGTTTGGTAGTGAAAATGTGTAAATATTTTTTATGTAAATTGTATTTATTTATGTATTTCTTTTGTTAGATTAATTAGTGATGTAATGAATGTGGATTACAAAATGAATTATTATAATGTGGTATTTTCACTATTTTTATGTTACCAGTCTATTTACTTATATATTGAATAATAATTTGTTTCTATAAGTTTTACTGTAAATGTAATTATACCATTTAATCTAAACATATTGCATCATGTGAGTGCAGGGAAGTGGAATTTATAAAGAATTAGAAATCAAAATGAAAGTAATCAAATAATTAGAAAGCAATGAAAGTAATCTGTTAATAAGAAAGCAATGAAAGTAATCAGTTAATTAGAAAGCAATGAAAGTAATCAGCTAATTATAGAAAGCAATGAAAGTAATCAGTAAATTAGAAAGCAATAAGTAATCAGTTAATTAGAAACAAGGGAAGTAATCAATTAATTAGAAAGCAATGAAAGTAATCAATGTTAACCTCTATATAATTTATAATGCTGATTTTGTATTTTTCAGGCAAGATGACCCACATCCCACCACAATGAACTAGAACGAGGGTGAAACAACTGTGTGATATTCCAACTGTGATAAGTGGATTAGTGGACTACAATTATCTCCCTTGGGAACAAAATCTTAAATTGTCTCCCTTGCTTTAAAATTAAATTTGTATATTTCCCCACCAATTCAGGAGTAAGGTGACAAATAAACATGGCAAGTTTTTTCCGTCGGAAACGTAGCTTAATTTTTAAGATAGTGATAGCGATACCAGTGGTATGGATTGCGGTCGTGTTGTTTCTAAGTTTTCAAAGTTCTGACGATGACAGACCACAGCAAGAGCGGGAGAAAAGAGACCATAAACAAGGTCAGAATGAGGCGCCGCCACGCGATTCCGGCGGAGTGTTCGAAGGTTTTCAAAATCCTTTAGATAAGTTGAATCGTATAGTGGAGCCTTTTAATCCCTTTGTAAATAACGAAGTGACCAAAGCAAAGAATGTGATAAAGGACTCGCATGTTGGCGTGCCTGCGTTTGATAGAAAAAATGGAAATCCAGACGAGCTTGTTGTGCATGAGCCGTATGACGTGTCCGGGAAATTCAGAGAGAATAACCCACAGGCTCCAGGTATGATATCATTTTGTTTCTGAATTATTTATTAAGGATCAACTGTGAAATTACTGTTTCTGCAAAAATTGTATGCCCCAATCGAGTGGCTGGAATTGAGCATTGTACTTGGCTGTCAGTCCATACGTCTATAAGTACGTCACCCAGGTTGTGTGTTTCACCTCCTCTTTATTTACTGAGTGGATCTCGCTCAGACTTTTTTAGTTGAATAACCTTAACCCTTTGCATGCTGGGAAATTTGTTGTCTGCTAAAATGTCGTCTGCTCAATTTCTAAAATCAACATTTTCTTCACTTTTTTTCAAAGACCACTATCAGAATAGCAAACAGTTTGGATCCTGATGAGACGCCACGTTTTGTGGCGTCTCATCTGGATCCAAACTGTTTGCAAAGGCCTTCAAAATCCGGTTCCAGCGCTCAAAGGGTTAATGTGTAGATGATTGTCAAGAAACAAGTTTTGGCTGCGACAAGTTTTGGAAGAATTATGGCCCTTTTCCAAAATGGACATTGCACAATTTGGGATACCGCATATATGTCTGTGTGTAAAAGTACACATTAGGTTACACACAGCATGTTCTTGTTTACATTTATTAAACTGTATAGATCTGTCATTAACTTTATATTACTCTTCTAAAATTTGAGTACTAGTGAAAATTATTTAAAACAAATAATGTTAATATTTTTTCAAGATAAAATCATTATAAAATGACCAAAAAAGACACTGTCTGGCTGTAAAAAAATGAAAAAATAATAATTTATACCTTAGGAAAAGAAATTATCAATAAAACATGAATTTTAATTCAATTATTGATAACTGATATTTATTTTTTAAAACTCATGAAAAAACGTCTTTGTATATAAACATAATTATTTGTGCCAAAACGATATTTCTGAGGCATTATAGTCTGCCATGGATATCGTATATTTTGCTGGAAATGTGTGCCTGACATTCCCTCCGCATTTGACAGATTTATCAGCGCGGGCCCACTATCTGCCAGTGTTTGATGTGTCTTGAGAGTGTCCTGAGATATCTCACAGACTGAGACTCATTTCCAGGCGTGGTGACAGCCTGTCAGATGCATGGTGGGACACCCAGTGAATTTTGTTCGCTGTAGATTTAACCCATTCTTCTCAATTGGATCAAATTATTTCCAAAATTAGGGATGTCAAGTATATTTATTTCTTTATTTAGAATATTTCTTACAGAAATTCCTTTAAGCAAATAGCGTTGACCCTGATGAGAGGCCGCATCATGCAGCGTCTAATCTGGGTCTACGCTGTTTGCCAAGGCCTTTTTTTGTAGACGCTAGGCATAAATGGGTTAATATTTTACAGCCTGTGCCTTTTTGATTGGGAAACAAAGCGTGATAGACAATGATTATAAATAACAGTAAAACAATTGTTTATAAGTGCATGCTTAACTGCTTTCTAAAATTTACATAACAAAGTGCTAGGGAAATAAATTGCTGTATAATAAACTCAATAAACCAATTATTGAGTTTATTGGAAAAGTTTGGCATATTTTTAGGGAAATTTTGGTCAGATTTTTGGGAAAAAAACTTACTTTTTGCCATTGGGAAACAGCCTTTTTTACTTTTTATACGCCCGTATAAAATACGGGACGTATTATGTGAAACCCCTTGGCGGGCGGCGGGCGGAAGGCATCACTTTGTCCGGACTCTAATTCAAATTGTATTCATCCGATCTTCACCAAACTTGGTCAGCAGTTGCATCTAGTTGATATCTAGGCCAAGTTCGAATATGGGTCATGCCGGGTCAAAAACTAGGTCATAGGGTCAATAAGTGCATTTTCAAAGGGGCCACTTTGTCCGGACTCTATTTCAAATTGTATTCATCCGATCTTCACCAAACTTGGTCAGCAGTTGCATCTAGTTGATATATAGGCCAAGTTCGAATATGGGTCATGCCGGGTCAAAAACTAGGTCATAGGGTCAATTAGTGCATTTTCAACGGCGCCACTGTGTCCGGACT
>VMBQ01006335.1:0-10189 GCA_007657795.1 Dreissena rostriformis | reverse complement strand
TTTACCCTTTGAGCGCTGGAACCGGATTTTGAAGGCCTTTGCAAACAGTTTGGATCCAGATGAGACGCCACAGAACGTGGCGTCTCATCAGGATCCAAACTGTTTGCTATTCTGATAGCGGTCTTTGAAAAAAAGTGAAGAAAATGTTGATTTTAGAAATTCAGCAGACGACATTTTAGCAGACGACAAATTTCCCAGCATGCAAAGGGTTAATGGAAAAGCCATGTTTGGCTGATGTGGGAATATCATGAGGTCTACGCCTTAATGAAAACAAACAAATCAATTCAGCAGTTGTTAATGATATTGTAATTCTGCTAACGTGGTATTTTTCCATCAGGGTCGCCGTGGCGTAGTATTTATGGTGTCTGCCTTGCGATCGGGAGGTCATGTGTTCGATCCCCTCAGTGAGAGCGTTCTTTAGATCTCCCCCAAAGGCACCAAGAACTGGTTCTAGTCCCAGGAAGCGGACTCGAGCGTTTCAAATAAGCCTTTGGCTTTCGATGCAATCAACCTAAATAAATAGGTTTAAACTAAACTTTTCCCATATTGAGTGTCAAAAACAGACCAGTTTTTCCAATGATGTGACACAGGATTACAGTGTCATCAGTGTTTTTTTTATACCATTTGTGGAATGAGGCCAGGGTCCTTTGGATTGCGAAAAATCGTTTCTTTATACTTAAATTTGGGGAATATAAATGTTTTTCAATTTGCTTGCATTTAAATACTATAATAAAAATGATTTGTAAAAGTGTTTATATGTAAGTAAATACTGTAATGTTCAAATAATAGAGCGGGCTATAGAGATGAACTGATATTTCAAATTATAAATGATTTTGTTGTGTGGAAACTTTCAATCAGGAACATAAAGCAGTCATTTAATTAGGACAAATATTACCTTTTTTTCATGCTTCGGAATGGGGCCACATTTTTAAAAGACACACACTTTGCAGCCACTAATATCCATTTCCCAATTTCTCTAGCGATCCACTTGAAACTTGAAATATGTCAGTACCACATATCTTATGATTGTCCTACATTGATATGGTACTTGTCTGCAGGCAAGTTTACAGGAAATTTTGACTTTTCAACGGTAACATTTACGAAGTCGGAAAAGTCAAGTTTACAGGAAATTTTGACTATTTTGACAGTAACATTTACGAAGTCGGAAAAGTCAAGTTTACAGATATTTTGACTTTTCTGACGGTAACATTTACAATGTCGGACAAGTCAAGTTTACAGGAAATTTTGACTTTTCTGACGGTAACATTTACGAAGTCGGACAAGTCATGTTTACAGGAAATTTTGAATTTTCTGACAGTAACATTTATGAAGCTGGACAAGACAGGTATAGGAATTCCGCACCTCTGAATCAATCATATATTGTAATTGAAACTTAAAACTGTTCAGTAATTTAATAATTCAGTTCCATTATATAATTGCATAAAAACAAAATACAAAATTAATAACAATTAAAGCAACTTATAAAACAATCCTGATGCCTTATTAAGAAATGTTTTCGACAAGAGTATTTGAAAATACCCAAGCATGTTTTAAGCTAAATATGGCAATCGTAAACTCACGGTTCCTAAAATAATCATGAACATGTTTTGTGTGGAGAGATTTGATGCAAATTACATGTTTTCGAGAGAGGCTGTAAATTGCGGGCAATTTGGTAACAGTAATGAAAACATACGATCGAGCCTGCCATGTTTATTGGGCTTTAATATCCGCTAAATAGGGTCGCAGTACGTGTTGTGTTGCAGAAAATCTGTGCTAGAGAATGATTAGCGCTCGCAGAAGTATTTGTCTTACGGGAGATAGTGACTCTTTATGGTNGAAAAAAATTGAACCCGGGACCTCTGGAAGCAAAAGCTAGTCCGCTACCACTGCGCCACATATATATTTCCCAAATGGGACCTAAAATTACCAATTGAAGGTTTCCAAAAAAATAAATATATATATATATAAAATAAATCTCAACATATAGTTCATCTCCCTCCCAACTCCATTGAACAGTTGAACCTTTGTTAATATGAGATTGAATACACTTTTATTTCAAAAATTTAAAGTATTTGTTAGCAAAAGGGATCCGGCTCAATTCCCAAATGATGAATTAACCCACTGCACATTGTTTATTGTTGTTATATATTATTAGAACAGATAACAATTTAATGAACTTAAGTGACTAAAAACCTGTTTGCATTCATGATATTTAGAGAGACTGATGCAATTTGTTGAACATTATTGAAATTTGCAGAACTCAATCGTTTATTCGTCCTTTAATCGTGCAGCATGTGAATAAACTTTAATAGCATAGGTATTTATATGCACGCAGAATTGTCATATAAGAGCACACCATAGAAAGAATATGAGAGCACACCATAGAAAGAATATAAGAGCACACCATATAAAGAATATAAGAGAACACTATAAAAAAATATGAGAGCACACCATAGAAAGAATATAGGAGCACACCATATAAAGAATATAAGAGCACACCATAGAAAGAATATAAGAGNATCCGAAACTTTTAAACAACTTTTTATCCTGCGTCAAAGTGGTATGGGGGTATAAGTCACATTCAGTGACAAAGCTCTAGTTTAAGAATGAATTATCAAAAACCGTTGAAACCCGGCAGGATTCGGAGGTACATGTAATCAACATCGATTAATACTGTCGGATTATTGTGAAAGTAGACAATCGGCAGCTGCTGCACCTTTCCCTTCCAATACTGTAGCAGATCTAGATCGTCAACCCATTCATCATGAAATTGAAATCATAATATTGACATCGTTCCCCGGCCCCAGTTGAAAACATTTATCATTATTAGATCTACACCTGCAACTTTATTTAGGACTTTGACTTTAATATCATACTTGTTCATGTGTTTAAAAACAAAAAGGTCAGAGACATGCCTCTTTATCTAAAAAAAACCCTGAAGTCTGTAGGTGAGTTATAGACATTGAAATGAACAGTTTTTATTTTTTCCCCAAATATGTCTCTTTCGCGCTCGATTTTCCCCTTTTACCCAGCGTCCAGCTTCTTCCCCTTTTTCTAAAAAAAACCCCTGTGAATTTCAAGCATTTAGCATGGTGTCCCCTCTCTAATTGAAGTAGTTTTCATCCGATCTTCACCTAATTTGGTTAGAAGTTGTGTCTAAATGATATGTAGGTCAAGTTCAAATATGGGTCATGCAGGGTCAAAAACGAGGTCATGAGGTCACTTAGTGCATTTCAAGCATTAAGCATGGTGTCCCCTCTCTAATTGAAGTAGTTTTCATCCGATCTTCACCTAAATTGGTCAGAAGTTGTGTCTAGATGATATGTATTACAGGTTCAAATATGGGTCATGCCGGGTCAAAAAGGAGGTCACGATGTCGCTTAGTGCATTTTTTAAGCATATAGCATGGTGTCCGCTCCCTAATTGAAGTAGTTTTCATCTGATCTTCACCGAATTTAGTCAGATGTTACGTCTAAATGATATCTAGGTCAAGTTCAAATATGGGTCATTAACTAGGTCTCGAGGTCACTTAGTGCATTTCAAGCATTGAGCATGGTGTCCAAAATCTTCGAACGGGCGTATCTTGTGACAGTTTGGCACTCTTGTTGTTGTATAAATTTATTATCAATTCAAATATAAACAATTAATGGACTAACTTTATTTCCAGCATCTTACACTCTACTAGCCTTTCATATGTATAGTTGCAGCAAGAAAACATTTCGACGAATTACATAAATAAGCAGCAGGTTAAGACAACTTCAACTGATCAGTTTATCCAGTGTTGGAATGGACAGATACAAGGTTCGCCTAAAGGCAAAATGTTCGGATGATTTAAAAATAATACCAACTTTGAATATTATTTAACANCCAAAACCTTCGAACGGGCGTATCTTGTGACAGTTTGGCACTCTTGTTATTGAATAAATTGTACTAAGTTGTAGGAGCAAAAAGGATATTTTAAATGCAGAGGAACATTCAAATATGTTTGACCATATGCAGACATTTCTGTTACTTATACTAGGTATATTTCTTTCACTACTTCACTGCTACTTTTAAGATCCAAAATAATTGGGTCAAGCTCCGTGAAAAGGGGGTTAAATGCATGTGCCTAAAGTGTCATCCCAGATTAGCCTGTGCAGTCACATATATGAAGAAGAGGGGGTATATTGTTTTGCACATGTCATTCGGTCGGTCGGACCATCTGTCCACCACATGGTTTCCGGATGATAACTCAAGAACCCTTAGACCTGGGATCACAAAGCTTCATAGGGACATTGGTCATGACCGGCAGATGACCCCTATTNGTCATTATTATTATCATTATCGTTGTTGGTGTTGCTACTATTATAAGAAGTATTATTATAATAAATATTGATGTTGTTAATCATGAATCCTAGTTTTGTAAATGGGTGTTATCCACATAAGCTCTTTACTATTAATTAATCGTTGACTATTACTTGTTGTTGTTGTTACTATTACTAGAAGTATTATTATACCTAATCGTGTTGTTGTTTATACATGAATCCTACTCTTGTAATGTGAGTGTAATATTTCGTAAAAAAGTTAATCCATAAAATATCAGTGTTCCTCATAGTAATATCCAAAATTTCAACACTACATGTGGTCTGGTCTTTTTTATTGTTCGTGGTACAATCTATTTAACACATGTTCATTTACTATTTTAGTGTTCGTGAGTCGATGAATAGATTTCGTTGTGGGTGATTAAAATGGAATATATTGTACAACAAACAATAAAAAATAGCATTTGTTTGTATCTTGTTAAATCTATGTTACCAGACCATATCTAGCGTTGCAAATTTGACTATTGCTATAAGGAACACTGATTATTAAATGGTTTTACAATGTTTTACGAAATAGTTAACGAAATATTCCTTGATTTTGAGTGTTAATGGGGATAAAAGGGAAGAACTTATAAGTTGTTAATCGTTCAAAGACTTGACTCATCACACAGTTATTTCATTGCCATGTGTTTATTTGTTTTCATAGACTTACTTTTACCACTTGCTTATTATTAAAACAAAACTTGATATTTAATACATTATGTTCAGGGGGGTGCGGTAGTCGAGTGGTCACACTCTGGTCTACCATTCCAGCGGTCATGGGTTCAATCCCTGGCCGGGGCACTGGAAATTTCAGAAATGCTTCAAGTGTTTCCCTCCCAACTAGAGATGTACTGGTATGAAACCCAGGTAATTCTCGCGTGTATCGGTGCTATACACTGAGCACGTAAAAGAACCAAGGGATTTATTCGCAAAGAGCTAGGATATCGCACCCAGAATCCTTGTATCTCAATACTGTATTTTCTGGTTGCTGTCTCTTCATTAAAACACCAAGGACCCCATTGGAAACAAGTGCTTGCACTTCCATGGGTTATCCTTGACTGCAAGGTAAAAAAACAATACACAATGTATAAGTATATGCTTCTGTCTGTCTTAAGTTGTCATGTCATTTATATGCTTTAATTTTACATGTTCTTTATATTCGCGTGTTTTTTTCTTTCATGCACATTTCTCATTTTTATACTTGTAAGAAAAGGTATTTACGCGTATGTATGTTATATAACTATAGGAACCTTATCACATTATCCATAAGACACTGCTTATTACATTGTGCTATATTATTTCTTTGTTTGAAATTCATTATATTTAATTATCATCATTTATACTTCAGAACCATCTCCATACTAAAGTTATCAATGCAATTCATTAATAAATGAACACAAACACTCTACCGATTTATATTATTAATAAATCTCATAACGATTAATATATTCTCCTTTTTCAACTAATAAAATACAGTCATCGAAGCCAGAATAATGTTTAGAGTTCACGTGTGAAGGCAAGAAGCTTTGTTGTAAGCTTTATTGTTGTTATAAATGTTGTTGGTGTTGTTGTTGTATACTCAATATGCAGTCCTTGGTTACCCATTAGGCAGAGTGGTCAACTGCCTATTGGCCCCGCGACGTTTAGGGGCCCCATGAGGCCGTGACAAATTAATGTTTTTACTTCATGATTGTTTTCTGAATTTCCTAATCTAATAGTTTTAATGTCGTATTGTCATTACGGTAGAATGAGATTTTTAACATTGTCACATTTTAAGTCTTGGCAGCCATGGCACTGGTAGGCTAATTTGAACGAATGAAATCGACTGGGCACTGGCGTTCTATAAGGCACTGGGCCGACTAGGGGCATAGGCTTGGGCNAACACACTTTGGGTTGCTGAAACTTTTGTGTTTAATTTACATTAATAGCCTTACATGTTGATATTTTTCTATCATGGTTTGTTGTCGAATAACCCACAGTAAGGAGTATAGATGCGTAGGAATTAAATCACGAGTGCGAAGCACGAGTGATTTGATAACACGCATCTTTACTCCTTACTGTGGGTTATTCGACAACAAACCATCATAGAAAATTATTATTTCGATTCTAACACGATTCTGACTGATTTGGTTCAAGCTTTTGGATGTGAACTATATTGTTAAATACTCCGCCCTTCTTATAGTATAGAGTTTACTATTTGGTGACATCATGGAATTGTTCAAACATATGATGTCGTTTTCATAAATATTATGCAAATGACGTCACTTTCATTAAAAACAAAAATGTAGAAACTAAATGACGTCACGTTTATTGATGCTACTGAAAAGCCGACATGCTATAAATGTTTTTTTTATTAACGTTTCCTAACAAATAACATTCTTTGTTGGCGTGGTTATGCCACTTATCACCAAATATACAATTTGTTGTTTCATTACATTTTCATTACATTTATATACATGCTACATTTATTGCATTTCTTTTAGAGCGGGTTTTAGAATGTTTATTTTACTGCAATATTTTATTTATTTATTCTGAACTATTTTCGAAACATTAAGCTCCACCCATAATAATTGCAGAATAACCCACACTTGATTTCCTTCTTTGTCTATAGAAAACAAGTCGCATGCAGTGTTAGAATAAAATCTATTTCACAGCTGATGCAAATTATGATCAAAATAAAATTTGGTTTTAAAACAAATCTGTTAACAAATATTTGCTTTTTGTTTAACTCATGTGTATATGAATGTAATGGAGTTAGACAACAGCAGACTTATTTCCGCCTTTGGTAATTGAGGAACAAATGATGGTTGCATAGAAACACTGTTGAAGAGAACATTGCAAATAAAATAATTTGAATAATGAGTGCATGTTATGCTGGAAATTTTAGAAAAGATTGTTTGAATGAAGGTCAATGTCTTTCTGCAAAAGAAAACTATAAAGTAATATTGGGATTATCCAAATATTTGTTTACATCACTAATTTCTGCATATAATCGTCAACACTGGCGTTCAAAAAGTAAATAAACAATGCCAGAAATGCATATTTTTGCTTTTTTTTTTTAACTTGTCAATATTGGCAGTTATGGGATTTATACTTTGCGGATTTTGACCCAATTCCAAAATATTTGTGAAATTTCGGAAATTATTCATATTCAGCATCTATAATAATATGTATACAACATTGCTTGAAATATAGTTTTTAGCCCTCCTGAGCATAAAATGCTCATGGTGAGCTTTTTATGCCCCCGGAAGGGTGGAATATAGCAGTTGAACTGTCAGTCGGTCAGTCTGTGCGTCCGTCCGAAAACTTTAACATTAGCCATAACTTTTGCAAAACTGAAGACAGCAACTTGATATTTGGCACGTATGTGTATCTCATGGAGCTGCACATTTTGAGTGGTGAAAGGATAAGGTCATCCTTCAAGGTCAAAGGTCAAAAAAACAAAATCCAAGGTAAGTAACAAGCTTTAAAGGGAGATAATTTCTAGACCTGCCAAATGATAAATAGAAATTTTATTTAAAAGCAGCACAGTAGGGGCAATTGTGTTTCTGACAAACACATCTCTTGTTTGATCACCTTTTGTCCATTGTTTGTTGTCCATCCTCAACATTTGCCGTGTGAACAATCTTTTAGCCATATTTATTTCCCATTCTTCATGAAACTTGGTCAGAACATTCGCCCAATGATATCTCAGTTTTATTTTAAAACTGAGTCATTTGGGGTAAAAAAGGGAGGTCAGAAGGTCAGCTTAAAGAAAAAGCTTGGGAATATCAAGAAATCACTTTTTTTGCCCAATTGTCATGAAACTTGCTTAGATTTTTTGTCTTATAATATCTCAGCCAAGTTTAAAGATGGTTTCAAACTGTTGAAAAACAAAGCTGCAAGGGGGCGGGCAAGTTTTTCTGACAAGGCTTTTGTGAAATCTTCTAAACACTCTAGAAGTCACTTTTTTTGCTCAATTGTTATGAAACTTTTTAGAAAATTTGTTCTTATAATATATCTGCTGAGTTCGAATAAGGTTCTGGTTCATTGAAAATCATTGCCTACAATGGGCAGTTTTCCGTACATGGTGTAAGTTTAACCTTGTGATCACTCAAGAAGTCACATATTTTGCCAAATCTTCATGAAACTTGCTGAGAAAATTTGTTTGAATGATATCTCAGCCAAGTTTGAAAATGGTACCGGTCTGTTGAATAACATGGCTGCCAGGGGGCTGAGAATTGTTTTTTCCCTATATGGCTAGAGTAAAAAATTGGGAATACTCTAAAGGTCTCATTTTTTGCCAAATTATCAGGAAACTTGCTAGAAACAATTGTTCTAATGATACATGTATCTCAGTCGGAGTTAGAAAATGGTTCCGCTCTGGTAAAAAAACATGGCGGCCAAAGGGCGGGGAAGATTTCCTTATATGGCTATTGTGAAACCTTACAAACATTCTAGAAGTCATAATTTAACAGAATCATCATGGAACTTGCTCAGAACATTTGATTAAATATTATTTTGGCTGAGTTCGAAAATGGTTCAATCGGATCCCTTGAAAAACATGGCCGCCAGAGGGCAGGGCAGTTTTCCTTATGTGGCTCTAGAAAAAGCTTGTGAACACTCTTGAAGTCATTTTATTTTTTGCAAAATCATAATGATACTTTCGTTGAAATGATATATAAGCATAGTTGGGAAATGGTTGAGTAATCGCTTAAAAAAGAGCTATGGTTATAGTGAGGCATTATCAGCTTAGAACAGTTAAGTTCATTTTGGTCTCAGGTGAGCGCTCCTTGACATTTGGCTCTCTTGTTATTTGCTTGTTATGTGTTAATGCTCAAATTCACATCATATATTAACCCTATTTGTGTGAAAATAATATATAAACAAACATTGTCCTTAAAGAAAGTAAGTTACTGTTTTCACAATGAATTTTTAGTTTACAAACGTTCATAAAGATTCAAAGAATCCAAGAATCTCAATTTCCTCTTTTATTTCCCATTTCTTCTGTTGCTGGAGCCGTAACAGAATTAATGTTCAGATTGCATTGCTCACCCATTTTAATGAGATCATGTGTTTTCTGTATGGATTGAATGTCAGCAGACAATGTCAAATTGGTTTGAATAATTTAATGGCTGTTTGTTATTGGTGATAGAATCTTGCAGAAAAGATATTAAGTTCCAACAAAAGCCACACAAATGATTTTACTGCAGTTTTTTATTTTTAAAAGATTCTGTTAAATTTCTCTGAACTCTACTGTTTCGGTGCAGTAACTAATGAAATTATTTATGCAAAGTTGTATTTGTATTTATTTACATAGATCATTCTGTAGAAGTGACAGTTCTTGGTATTATGCTTCTTTGCTTATTACAATTTCTGTATTTATTCTGAATTTACCTGTTGTCATATTAAGGCAGCCCTTCGCATGCACTAACAATTGGTGATTTGTGTCTGTAAAAGAAAATATCACTCCATGCGATTTCAGCGATTTCAAGGCAAACTATTATATTACTTCAAAATACGCTAAGTTGGCAAAATAAAATATAATTTTAGTTGACTTTACATAGGCTGAAGTACATGCGCGACATTGTGTTGACACACCACAATGTCAATCAGATATGTGGGCACTTGGATGAACCCCAAAATAATTGAGCCGCATTCCCGTAAAACTGGGCTAAATGTATTTGCATAAAGTTTCGTCCCAGATTAGCCTGTGCAGTCTTTACAAGCTAAACAGGGACAACACTTTCCTCTTTTATGGAATTTTTCATTTAAAGAAGGTCTCTTTTATCCGAAAATCCAGTGTATGTGGAAAGTTTTGTCCCTGATTAGCCTGTGCGGACTCACAAGCTTATCTGGGACGACAA
>VMBQ01006334.1:24479-57182 GCA_007657795.1 Dreissena rostriformis | reverse complement strand
GGTTTTCTTTACCTTTTCTATATTCAACTTCAGACCTACCATTAGCTTAAGGCATTTAGATGTTAACAAACATAATCACAAAATAGCTAGAGACGTAAGAAATTTTATAAATTGTAGAAAGTTCCTTAAAATATCCATAAGAAGCTTTGTGAATATGGGCCCTTCTATTCAAACTCATTGTTATTGGCTGATTATTTCTCAAATTCCATTGCTATGTCAGTATTACCTGCTTGCTGTCCCATGGTCCACCAGTGACGATACCGCTGGTTTTCAGGAAGTCCCAGGCGCCCTCCAAAAAACCTCCGTTGCATCTGAGAGTAAAAGATGTGTTGCGGTTTGTTGAGTGCAAAAGAGACATCACCAAAAACAAAAAATGTTACATGTAGGTTCATAGATTAAGAATACATTAAGAAGTCGCGCTCTGGGAAAACCGGGCATAATGCATGTGTGAAAAGTGTTGTGCAGTCTGCAGAGGCTAATCAGGGATCACACTTTCCGCCTAAACTTGATTTTTGCTAAGAGACTTTATTTTAACAAAAAATACATTAAAATTAGAAAGTGTTGTCCCGTGGAGACTGCATATGCATTAAGCTGGTTTTCCTAGAGTGTGTTTCATTTAGAAAGCATTTCCATAGTAAAAAATACCAACTCATCTGAAAGGCATAGACAAATTATTGACAAATTCCTAATAAAATTAGTACAGTGGTGAAATACATCTTGAGTATATATTGTTTAGTTTAAATATAATTATTTTCTTATTTCTAAACAAATCTGGGTGTATTTTACCAGTTTTACAAGTTTGTATTGTATAATTATCATTTTGTATTCTATATTTTTTTTGTTACTATTGTTCTAAGACTTTTGGTCAAATTTACCCAATATCTCCATCTGCAATATACTATTAAAATCCAATTAACATAAAAAATTAAAAAACTGGACTTAATGGATTGTCTCTTCCTCCCCCCTAACGTTGTTTGTTCCAATGCGAGACTCAAATGGTCTAGTGTTTCACTTACCTGTTATCGCAAGAAGAAGTGAGATCCTCCGCAGACAGTTCAGCGTTCACCTTGCCGTTAGACTGGATACAGATGCGGTCAGTGGAAGCCTCAACACAACCGAAAGCGTAGAACATGTTTAAAACACAGGCATTGCTTTACCCTTTCTTACCTGCCCAGAAGCGAAGTGACATTGGCTTTATGCAACCAGCATACAACCAGAACAACCTGTGAGTGACTCGCAGTCTGTTCAGTTTGTATGCTTATGGTTCCTATCTAAGGGTTGGAAATTCAATAACTTGTTTCTAGTAAGAAAGGTCATTAATTTAATTTGATTTTCTAATGGACTACACATGCATCAAAATGTGTATCTAAGCGTGAAAAGGTTAAACTATATTTTTTTCAAAAGGACACGGATGTTCCACACTATATTTCAGTAACAAGAGTTGAGTGACGGTCCTAATTTTAACAGTTAACATGTATGTACCAGTCCTTTCCAACTGTTGATACACATGAATTCTTTCCAACATTGTGACATTGAACATTAAGCAAGCAACATAGTTTGTGCAGACAACACGTTGCCTTGAAATGATGAAATATTCTGACATTGCACTATTAAGAAATAGAACATATTCACCAATCAATTCCTGTAATGAAGACTAAGAATACAGAATATTCTTTATATAAAATATCCAGTAGTTCCAAATTATAATATATAATATTGAGTCTAACTAGGCATGAACCACCTCTAATTTCATAATTCTTTAATTGGGAAAATGTGTTGCTTACTTCGGTGCCATTCGTAGCATTCACATATTTCAAAGTCAGACGTGATTTTTCTTGTAACTTAATCTTTTCTTGATTCTTAAGTCTAAGGATGGCTTGCTATATACGGGTCTGATTTTGTTGAGGAGAATCAGATGCATTTTAACGGAAATGCAAATGGTTTATCACACATTCATTGTGTATTGCATCGTTTAAGTCTGCCTCAGGCAGGTGCACATTTATTGTATCAGAACTTGTTGAGGACCTTGTTTCAATTGCATACATTTTCTTGAATATTATTTTCGGGTAACGGGTTTTGTAATTAAATGATTAGAGATTAATGGTTTATTTGTTGTATCATCCTGTTATGGATACGTTATATTATCGTATTATGCATTTCATTGTTAGATTATAAAATAAAGCATTACCAGGAAGTTTTGTGGCAATTCATATTCTCTGGAAACTGCAGCATTTAAAACTGCTGACCAGTGTGTTCTTTATTGTAAGTATCTGTCAAACAACTGTGAGTTTGTGTCTCTATATCAGATACGATACAAGATGTCAACATGAATCGTCATGGATGTATAGACTGCAATTAGAGGTCACACACTGAGGTCAAATGTTAAAAATGTTTATTAAATATGCCTTATTTTGTAAGGATTCCACCATACATCAAGGGATTTGCTCTCGTCCATTAACAAACATTATGTGGCGGGGGATATCAATTCAATAATGTGCTTCTTTTTAATAGTCAGTTCGAACACGGAAACAAAGTGTTAAAATGTAAGACGTTTAGCTTGTATCAGTAAGTTAATATTGCAACGATATATTATATGCATGTGTGGGTAAAACCTAAAGGGGTATTGCGCCAGATTTATATATCGAGGATATTTCAACCCTATCAGTATTGTGCTATTATGTGGACATTGTGGTGTTTAACTTCTTGTTTTGATGAACTTATTGAATATTTATTTTAAAAAAGGGAAATCATATCAAAAGATGCTGTATAATGTTTATGTTCACCTATTCCGCTGTTATAATGATATGGACATAACAAAATATGTATGTGTGAGTAAAACCTAAAGGGGTATTGCGCCAGATTTATATATCGAGGATATTTCAACCCTATCAGTATTGTGCTATTATTGTTGTGGATATTGTAGCGTTAAACTTCTTGTTTTGATGAACTTATTGAAGATTTATTTTGAAAAAAAGGGAATTCATTACAAAAGATGTTGTATAATGTTTATATTCACCTTTTCCGCTGTTATAATGATATGGACATAACAAAAACAACATAGAAAACATTTTGATGTCGTACTTTAACAAGAGCACACTACTTATGAAACACTTTTAGGGATGTATAGTAATGTCCGCATTGTAGTTATAAATCTAGTTGTTATTGATTTTTTTTGTAACATGCTTTCGTAACATCAAAATCTATTATATGTTTTCAATATGTGTACGATAATTCCCGAAATTTTGCATTTTAATGGATAGAATTGTGGTATTTTGTAAAAACTGACGTGTGAATAGTTTTTAATTTTTATTCCCAAAAAATAATGCGGTGACCTTATATTTTTAATTTTGTTTTTATATGAGAACCAATATGATAAACAGACGTAAATTAAAAAAAGGCAAATTTCTATTATTTGTACCTCAAATATTAAGATTTTTATCGGTTTTATCGGTAGTATTGAATTTATAAAATCACGATTTTTTTCAAAATGTTGTCTTTTAATGCATTGTATGTGTAATGTGTATTTTTCATTTGATCTTAATAAGTGTACTGAAACTTTAAATGTTCCGATTTGCCACAATTAGACATTTAGCAGTTTTAATACAAAAGTAGATGTTGCGAAATTGGAAATAAAAAAAAAACAAGGCCGATGACCCTATATTTTATTTTATTTTTTAGATAGTATTTGTATGTATTATTTGCAGACGAATTTTCAAAACATAACCGAAACTGCCGCAATACCCCTTAAACAAGCAGCGGTAACGTATCGCACAAATTAATGCATCCGGTCACGTGCTTTTCTAGGTAGATTTGAGAACAATCGGGTGTTTAAGGACACTATTTTAGTTGTGGCTATCGGTTTGCAATTGTTATAATTAAAACAGGAACTATCGTTTGAAAAATGGCACAATGTGAATCCTCGTAATGGGATAATCTTCACAAGTTTACATAATACCAAAAATGTCTTCCGCGCAATTAGATGCGCATAAACTGATCTCTGTCCTCAGTTAACATTCGTTAAAGGGTGTGCGGCAAAGCATTCACACCGCTCCGATAAAGGTACGTGACATTGTGGTATAATGCTTGATTTCAAACAATGTTTCATATTTATATATATATAATATCGTATGTGAGAAGAGTATGCCTCCATTGACATATTGACAAGTGTCTTGCATTTAATTTTTTTGTTAAGCACTTCTGCATTATTTAGAATCTATCATTACTCATCAAATGATATTAAACAAAAATTTCGTGTTTTGTGTTCCAGATTTTGCCTCACATGAGCACTTCTTTGCGCATGATGAGCTATCTTGATCACTCTGCCTCCGTCATGCGGCGTAAATTTTAAGCTCTTAACAACATTAGAGGTCGCATGTTTCCTATCATGGAGATGACACTTGCTCAAAATGTTCATCTTAAATTTATCTGGGCAGGGTTCGAATGTGTTTTATGTGCGTCTAAAATCTAGGTTACACGTCAAATATAAGAAAACCTTATCATCACTTAAGAGGCTACATTTATCACTCAATCTTGATTAATTGGATGCTATGAGGTGAATAATAATTTACACTTAAATTCTTAATGAATAACTCTTGCCGAGGTGCGAGGTTTGGAGCTCGCTCAAACTAGTTTTACAAACCCACTGATCTGCATTCAATGTTCCAAAGCGGTTACCTCCGATTAAACTTGCATGTGTGGTTATTGAGTGTTTGTGAGTCGCAACGGCTGAATGTCGTTTATCGATCAGACTGTTTACATATGGTTTATTTACAAAAAAGCAGATAACGACCAGGTACTTAATAAAGTTGAAGTATGACAATGTAAACGCATGATGTTATCAGTTATCACACATATGCGTAGCTCTCTACTTTGTCATTGATATATGAAATGTTTGGTTGTAATTGTGTACATTTAGATTAAAAATGAAATTTATTTTACATATACATTCATATGAATAATTCATAACATGAAATACCACTACGCGCATGCGCTCTTAAGACAGGAATTGGCTCTGTATGTTTTCATTGAGTGATGATGTAAAAAAGTTTTAAATGAAATTAAGGATATAGAAAATTTTGCCCGTTTATATAAAATATTATAATATATTTGAATGCTGAGCAATATTTATAAAAAACATATTTATTGAATATGGCGTGAAAGATATTTTGAACCAATTTCCACTGACGTACGTCATTAAATATAATATACGCGTTTTCGAAATTATGGAACATTTCTCTTTGTTAATTTTAAAACTTAATTTGTGTCTTCCAGTAAGTATGAAAATATGTATTTGGAAAACAATTCCTACGTCTATGTGATATTGCAGTCATTAAAGATAAATATGTTTGCTTTCCCGTACAGAAATTGTATCTCGACCAATACAATACTGTTGCAAACATCACATGGGAATCGCATGATAAAGCGTGTCGTTGTTTTTCTAACTCGTCATCGAGATTGACAATCAGTAGCATTTGTCAATGGAAACTTCGTTGGAATAATAATTAAACAGATTGCATAACTAATGCAAGTACTATTATATTTCAATAAAAGCAGTGCCGTTTCAATTTCTGAATTATGTTGGAAATCTGTGATTTATTGTGCGGAATTTTGATATGCAGTGTGAAGGAGTTTTGGGAAGTAGTGTAAGGTAATGTTCAAGTCATGCACTTTTTTTTTATAAAACTAAGTACTGACATACTTTTCGATTTGAGAACAACATTCGAACATTCGAAATGGTAAATGTCTTTCAGTTAAATTATGACTTTTCACCATTGATCATTAAGTTGTTCTAGTATACATCCAGACATTTCTTACAACACACAAACAAATAATGTGTTTGTTTCAGATTTCCAAACCTTTGATTTTTTTTCAATATGATTAATACATATTTTACAATTTATTAGGTCATTATAGTTTATCTCCAACGACATTTTGAATGTTATGATTTTCTGACTTTACTTAAACCTAGATAGAATAAGCTGATAAAGTTATCAGACACATCACATACGATTGTGTTCGCATACAATTGACTAAGCGTTAAGCGTTGATAACTACTGTACTGATCAATGGTTCTTGGTTCCAATAATTGTTTTATTCCCACTTCTCTTTTAATTAAAATTGCTAATTAGTTTATTAAATACAATTCCGTGTCCTAATTAGTCTAATTGTTGTTTAGCAAATGCACACCACATAGCTATGTTATTTTTTATTATTATCCATAATACAATCAGTGTAAAGATTACATTGTTCGTTATAAACATTGTGCATACGAGATCAGGGTTTTGTTTGATTTTAACTCAATAACTAAGTGCCCGTTGTTTGCATATATTAGAGAGAGGAGATCTGCCTTGTTTGCATCAGACAGCTTCATTAGAATACTGTGAGCGCACACCAATAATAATTTTACAAAATGTAAAATGAAGTTTGTAAAAGTCATCAATAGTGTAAATTCACCATATTTCATATGCATATAATATAATTGGTACCACTAAGGTGTCAAACAGAGAAAGTATAATTTTACAATTTATCTTCACTTTGCTAAAAATAGACAATAAATGGTTGTCAGCTTGTAAGGCTTGTTCATAATTTGCCTTAATTGTTCTTGCAATATTACCAGTGTAGTGTAGTTTAAGGCCTTAGTAGCAAAATTCATCAACAATTGCAATAGCCTGTTATTCCATCTTAATATACAATTTCTTTTCCTTTTTTCGAATATGCAAATTTAAGTGTTGTTATTATTTATGTTTAATCCTCATTTACACACGTGACATGAGTATTTATAGATAGCATTTAATTGCAATTTATAAACTTTCTGGATTAGTGGTAAAAGTTCATTGTCGTCAGCAAGTAACAACATACATATTGATTATAAATGTACATCTTTTTTCAGTAAAACTATTAATATCCATGTTATCATTAATGTCCTTTATGAATAAACTAAATAATAAAGGTGATAATGGCTCACAATGTTTTACTTCTAGCTTGACATAAAAAAAAATCTGGATAAGACATATCTTCATAACGTGATTTTAGATTCTGATAGATTGACTTGATCCTTTTTAACATTTTACAACTTATTCCTGCCCGTACCAATTAAATACACAAAGCCTCGAGTATAAGAGTATCAAATGTCACGAATAAACATATCAATTTCGTCTGTATTTATGAAATTTGATTTTGCATTATCATGATAAACATCATCATCGTCATAATCATTGTCATCATCATTAATTAAAATGGATTTTCCAAGCCAATACTAATATCTGAAATTGAAATAATGAGATAAATTGTCAAACTATGTATACTGAATCAACGCTTTAAATTGAAACAAAGACAGGAAAATGCATCGACAGTTAAAAAACATTGTCGGAAAGACAAACCCGTCCCGCGTTCACCCAACCAGCGGCCCCAATATCCGGGAACTTCCAATTCGTCTGTAGTAGAAGCAGAAATAGAACAGCTGTGTTGTTCGTGTGTTTTCGTAGTAATACTAGTAGATCCATGTGTGCAACGAACAGACGGCGATTATAATATCCATTACGAGGCAACCGAAAGCCAAACAAAATCTAAATTCCCGTGGATACTGCACTTTACTCATAGATCAATTTTAAGGTATACAAGAATGTCAGTAACGTTTAGTTTCGGTTTCGATTTGAAGAACATCGCATGTTTAAAAGTCACATTAATTTGTTCGTGGTGTGGTCGTGTTTAGTGTCACTATACTCGTTATTTTAATAATTATGAATATCGTTTTAACGAATCGATCTTAAATGTATTTCGTTGTACTCTAGTTACAATAAAAATACATGAATTTTGAAAATCAATAACACATTACTTTCGATTTCGCCCGAGTGCACATAGATTGTCAAGTTACACAGATGTCAATAAAAGATAATCATTTCCATTACATAAAATATATTAAGTTATTTAATATTCATATGATACTTGATGACAAATACAATGAGGCAGTAAAAGTAAAATGACATTTGGTAAAATTTTCAATTTGTTTAATTATGAATTGGTTGTGTAATCATTTACATAACGATACAGTAAATCAGTTAATCTAGTCGTATTAAACGCTTGAATATGTAAACTTAGAAGAGATTTTTATTCCAGCAAATTACTACAAATACAAGCAGGCTACATGTCGTAACAGTTGTAAATCCGTTTAATAATCGAATTGAGTTTGATGCGTCTTGCAATGTGTATGGTTAGATGCAACCCCGTGTACAAGTGTGCTTATTTGTAATAATTTTAAAATGAATAAATATTCGATCAACATCATCAACAGCATAATCATCATCATCATCATCATCATCATCATCATCATCATCATCATCATCATCATCATCATAATCATCATCATCATAATCATCATCATCATCATCATCATCATCATCATCATCGTCATCATAATCATCATCATCATTATCATCATCATCATCATAATCATCATCATCATCATCATCATCATCATCATCATCATCATCATCATCTTCATCATCATCATCATCAGCATCATCATAATTATCACTATCACCATCATCAGCATTAATGCATACAAATGTATGTTCTAAGCCAACTGAAAAATTCAAATTGTGTAAACGATCATTCGGCATCAAAAAACTGTCTTGAATATCATTAAAAAATATCTGACTTGGAAATAATAAAATAAATTAATTGTCAAACTATGTACCGGCATCTTGAATCAACGATTTAAAAAGAAAATAAGCATCATAAAAAGCCGTGTTTTTGTTCAAAGATTAAAAAAAGACATCTTCCCGCAACCACCACATCCGCGGCCAAAATGTATCGGAGCTTCCTACGCGACTGTAAAATCAGTTGTGTAGTTGTGTATTTGTGATGTTTTTTGTAAGAGTAGTAGTACATCTATGTGCGCAACCAGCAGATTGCAATTCTATTGTCCATTATGAGACGCCCGAAAACCAAACAAAATCCACATTCCCGTTGAGAGTGCACGTAATTCATTTATAACTTTTAAGGTCTACAATAAACTCCGTAACGTTTAGTTTCGGTTTCGATTTGAAGAACATCGTATTGATAAAACTATTGTGAATTTGTTCTTGGGGTGTTTGTGTTAAGTATAACTATAATCGGTATTATAACAATTATCAATATAGTTATAACAAATCGATCTTAAAAGTTTTGCATTTTACTATGGTTACAATGTAAATTCATAACTTATGCATTACGTCATTGGAAATACCACAAGAAATTATAACACATTACTTTCGATTTTGTCTAAGTACAAATAGATTGTCAAGTAACACAGATGGCAATTAAAGGTAAGCATTATAATTCTAGTAAACATATTAAGATTATCAAATTTTCTTATGATACTCGATAACAAATACAATGAGGCAGTAGAACTAAGACGACATTTGGGAAAATTGTCATTTTTTAATATGATTTTTTTTTGTTATAATTTACATAACTATACAGTTGATCTATTTGTATTAAATGCTTGCATATGTAAACTTAGTAGAGTTTTTCATTCATGTAAATTTGTACAAATACAAGCAGACTACATGTCGTAACAGTTGTAAATGCGTTAAATAATCAAATTGATTTTGTTGCATGTAAGCATATTTATGGTGAGATGCAATCCCATGTATGATGTGTGCTTACTTATACTCATTCAAAATAAATATTCATGAAGATATCGTGCGTATTTATGACATTCGATTTTGCATCATCAACATCATTATCGCCATCATTATCATCACAATCATCACCACCATAAAAAATAAATATACATGAAGATACCGTCCGTATTTATGATATTCGATTTTGCATCATCAACATCATCATCGCCATCATCATCATCATCATCATAATCATCATCATCATCATCATCATCATCACCATCATCATCATAAAAATGGATGTTCTAAGCCAACATAAAAAATCAAATTTTCTAAACGATCATTTGGTATCACACAAACATGTCTTTATTATCATTAAAAATATCTGACTTGGAAATAATAAAATTAACTAATTTTCAAACTATGTATTATCTTTAATCACCGCTTTAAATAAAAAAAGACATCATGAAAAGCTGTGATTTTGCATCAAAGATTAAACAATTTTTCTTAGAGACATATCTTCCCGCAACCACCTCACCCGCGGACCCAATGTCTCGGAGCTTCCTACGCGTCTGTAAAAGTTGTAGAAGTGGTTGTGTATTTGTAAGTTTTTTTGGAAGAGTAGTAGTACATCTATGAGCGCAACGAACAGATGGCAATTCTAATATCCATTATGAGGCGCCCGAAAACAAAACAAAATCTATATTCCCGTTTAGAATGCACGTAATTCATATATCAATTTTAAGGAATACAAGAAAGTCAGTAACGTTTAGTTTCGGTTTTGATTTGAATAAAATCGCATTGTTAAAACTCCCATTAATTTGTTCGTAGGGTAGTCGTGTTTAGTATCTCTATAATCGTTATTAGCATAATCATCAATATCTTAATAACGAATGGATCGTAAAGGTACTGATTTGTACTTTGGATTAAATGTAAATTCGTGACTTATTTATTACGTCATAAAAAACACCCCAAAATATATTCCATATTACTTTCGATTTCGCCTTAGTACTTATTAATTGTCAAGTTACACCGATGTCAATGTCAGGCTATCATTTTAATTAGAGTAAATATTATAATATTATTAAATATTTTTATGATGCTTGATGACAAATACAATAAGGCAGTAGAACTAAAACGACAAATTGTCAAGTTGTTTAATCATGAAATTTATTTTGTTATCATGTACATTACAATACAGTTAATCTAGTCGTATTAAACGCTTGAATATGTAAACTTAGAAGAGTTTGTTATTCCTGTAAATTAGTACAAATACAAGCAGACTACATGTCGTAACAGTTGTTAATCCGTTTAATAATCGAATTGAAAATCATCATCATCATCATCATTATCACTATCATCATCATTAATTAATTAAAATGAATGTTCTAAGGCAACTGAGAAATTCAAATGTTCTAAACGATCATTTGGCATAAAAAATCCCTGCCTTTAATTTCATTTAAAATATTTGACTTTGAAATAATGAAATAAATTGTCAAATTATATATCTTGACTCACTGCTTTAAATAGCAAAACGGCCTGGAAACCTCGTGTTTTTGAATCTGCAGTTTTAATAAAATTTCTCGTACAGACATATCCTGCTTACAAAAAGTAAAAGTAGTTTTTGTGTTGTTGTTGTAGTAGTAGTAGTAGTAATAGTATTAGTTGTAGAAGTAGTAGTGCATCTACGTGTGCAACGAGCAGATGGTGATTATAATGTTATGGGGCATCCGAAAACTAAATATTATACATTCCCATAAAGAATGCACGTAATTCATAGATCAATCTTAAGGTCTACAACAATGTCAGAAACGTTTTTGTTTCGGTTTTGATTTGAAGAACATCGCATTGTTAAAACTCCAATTAATTTGTGCGTGGTGTGGTTGTGTTAAGTATCACTGTACTTGTTATTATAATAATTATCATTATCGTTTAACAACATCATTGTTGACATCATCGTCATTATAATCACAATAACTGTTACCATTTAAAATTGTTAACATTTCTTCTTTTTTGTTATATCTACCATGTGCAAACCGTGATCATGGAGTGCTTTTGTAATCGTCTCTGTTCGTCGTGTGTTGTGCCTCATGCGTCGTCCGTCGTTCGTCATACGTTGAGCGTCTTCAATATTTTCTTTGTAAACACTCTAGTGGCCACATTTATTGTTCAATATTCATGAAACTTGGCCACAACAATAGACCCAATAATATCTAGGTCAAGTTCGAAATTTAATAAAAATGGTCAAACACGTGTTCACCAGTTCAAGCTGGATTATGGCATTATTTATTGAATGCGAGTGTTAAAGCGCTCTTGTCGCTAACCGCATTGTTATATATTGACCGCATTTGTGTACATCTTCATCATTTTTGTTTAATGTCTGCAGTTATTAATATCCTTCCGACATGTTACTTAATTCGATGCTAATAACATTTCAAATGTTTCGCAGAGATGTTTGTTCCATTTAAATGTTTCGTGATCGACATCTCGACAAATGTCAATCAAATTCTTATCTAAATATTGATCGACCAATCTGCGATCGGTAAATCGGATGCGCCGGTTGTTAACAAACTGTCCGCAATTTTCCCAGACCAGTTGAATGTCTGGGTAGTCATTTTTTGAACGAGTTTCGTTTATTTTCTTCTTATAAAAACGTAAATGGAATATTGCTAAACGATAAGAACTGGGTTAATATAACTTGGACAGTAGTTATGAAGTAGTTTTAAATGTGATAAAAAGGCATCAATTAATATACACCCGCCCTCCACCAAACGATATTTCATGAAGCTCTTCTAGTATTTTTTTTCTGTAACTTAATAATTATACAAGTATTCACGTCTGTTTTATTTTATTTTCCTGTAGATGTTGATTTGTTATTTCGAAAATAAATACGGATGTGCTTTTAAACACTAAAATACACAATACAAGTCTGCACAATAAAAAGATGCTATAAAGGTAATGTTTACTATAAGCGGTACACAACTGTAGCTTATGGTGTCATAAATCATACAAACAATATCTACAAATGGAAGTAAGTACATTTACTGTAGAATACAGACTTATGCGTAAGTCATAATTTTTTAGATTTAGTAATATCCTTTTTTTTGCCAAAACATGAACGAAAAGACAAAAGCACATAGGACGAACAATGGTTTTAGATTACTCGTCTATTGAAGAAAACTTGTTAAAATAAGGAAACAATGTGGACAATACAATTCAAAAGACGGATTAATTTACAGATACTACACACAGCACACCATTGGTATTCGTTTGACAATAGTCAACGAGGACAAAAGATATTTTTAAGTATTAAAATTATACAAATTACAACGTTTGTAAGACGATGTCGTAAAATGATTTTGTTTGAAATGTCGCACGTTAATAAGAACTCCTGGCAGTCATTGAATGGATGTATATTGCACTTAAAAGACTCATTTAAACTGATTTATCGTTATGTTTGATGCATATTAAATCTTACAGTGTCTTAAAGCTTTTTATGGTGTTTTAATTGGCGGTTGTTAAATAATAGTAAAATGCAAACATCCATAAATTAATAAAAAATGTCAGACTGTCTTACCTTAAGTCATCTTAGTTTATTGATTTATATGCGATAATTTTAAGAAGTCGTACACAAGTTTTATAATGTGTTCAAAACAATCTTAGTCCTTATAATAGTCTGGTCCTTCAATGTTATCGAGAATTTAGCTATTTCAATATAAATTATGTTTTCCGTATTAAATACATTCAAAAAAGCGGAGCGCCAACGTAGATGGGCTTACACTTCATTAAACGACGTCAAGATTATTATCACTGACAAATTGTCAGTTTAAACATGGCAATAACATTTACAAATAGAATAGAAGCAGTGTCAACCGTGTGCTCTGGCTGAGCATATATGTCATCAATCTGACACTCTCGTTTTTCTTTTAGTTTTGTTAACTTGCCGAATATATGTCTTATGAATTCGGAACATGTACGTTTACAATATGTCGTCTACTAGCATTATTTCGACTAAGTGCATACACAAGAAATATTTCCATTTTGAAAATGAAAATTATCCATATATTCCCTCAAAGTTACAGCATGAATATATTAAAGACATCTCAATATTTATTTGAAAAATCAATGCTTTTGACGTCCGTTGGATAATGTCCTAGACTACAACGGTTGAACTCACAAAGTACATTATACCATTGCTCACCTAGAAAGGATGTGTGTTTAAATGGAATTCTATACCCCAATATTTAACTTACGTTTATTTTCTGCTTAACTACTACTATGTGTAAGATGTGAATGGTATGTGTATAGATTATATCTGTTCTAACATATTTCAAGCATCACACATATTTTAACAACGATGTAGGCATGCTGAAGTGAAACACTAAAGATAATAGGATAATATAAATCAGGAGTTGCGTTTGTGCTGGTATTGAAATGTTCAAATTCCAACACTTTTATGGCATTGGCCTTTGAACCACCTTCAAGAATGTCTCTGCCCCAAACTATTAGCTCATTTAATAACATTTCAATATATTTCGGGTAACACTGATTTAGGCCGCGCTACGCCTCTGCGTAAAACTGAACCCAGACCGAATCGATCTTAAATGTTTGCTTTGCACTATGGTTACAATGTAAATGTTTGGCTTATGAGTAACGTCAATGGAAATACCCTAAAACACCTGTTACACATTACTTTCGATTTCGCTTTAGTACTCTCACACTGTTAAGTAACACTGAAGTACATGAAAGGTAATCATTTTAATTAGAGTAAAGATATTATAATTATTCAATACTTAAAATATATATGAAAAGAAATAGAATATTGTAGTTTAACTAAGACAACATGTTGTAAAATTGTGAATTTGTTTAATTATGACATTTAGTTTGTTATCATTTACAATAAGTTAATCTAGTCGTTTTTAACGCTTTAGTATGTAATCTGAATATATATATGATATTTATGTACATAAGTAGTAATAAAAACAGACTACATATTTCAAAAGTTGTTATTTGTTGATTGATCAAATTAAGTTTGTTGCCTTTAAGCATTGATACAGTAATATGTATTCCCGTGTGCTTATTTATAATGAATCAAAATGAATAAACATGTAAACATGTAGATATTGTCTGTATTTATGACACTTGATTTCGAATCATGATTATAAACATCATCACCGTCATCTGCATTATTATCCCATCATAATAGTTGTCATCATCATGTATTCATTGAAATGCATTTGCCAAGCCAATAACAGTATATAACATATATAAAATTATGACATAAATGGTCAAAATATGTACATTGAATCACCGCTATAAATTGAAACAAAGCCCGGAAAACCCGAGTGTTTGCATCGATAGTTAAAAAAAAATGTCTGGTAAACAATATCCGGGAGCTTCCTACCTGTCTGTAGTGGTAGAAGAAGAACAGGAGTTGTGTTTTTTGTGTTGTGTTTTGTAGTACTACTAGTTAGTCTATGTGTGCAACGAACACATTGCAATTATTATGCACATTATTAGCCATTCGAAAACCTAACATAATCTACGTTCCCGTTGAGAATGCACGTAAGTCATAGATCAATTTTAAGGTATACAAGAAAGTCAGTAACGTTTAGTTTCGTTTTCGATTTGAAGGACATCGTATGTGTAAAACTCCCATTAATTTGTTCGTGGGTTGGTCGTCTTATATATCACTATTATCAATATTATAATAATAATCAATATTGTATGTAAAGAATCGATCTTAAATGTATTACTTTGTACTACGCTATCAATGTAAATTCATAAATTAAGAATTACGTCGTTGGAAATACCCCAAAAACCTAAAAACCTATAACACATTATTTTCGATTTCGCCTCATCATCATCATCATCATCATCATCATCATCATCATCATCATCATCATCATCATCATCATCATCATCATCATCATCGTCGTCATCATCATCATTATCAACATCATTCTCATCATCCTCATCATCATCATCATCATCATCATCGTCGTCGTCGTCGTCGTCTTCGTCGTCGTCGTCGTCGTCGTCGTTGTCATCATCATCATCATCGTCATCATCGTCGTCATCGTCGTCATCGTCGTCATCGTCGTCGTCGTCGTCGTCATCGTCATCATCATCATCATCATTGTCATCATCATCATTATCATTTCATTCATCGGCATTAATTCATTTAAATGAATGTTCCAAGACAACATAGAAATTTAAATTTTCTAAACGATCATTTGGCATCAAAAATCCATGTTTTTAATTCCATTTAAGATTATCTGTCATTGATATATTTTATAAATTCTCAAACTATGTATCTTGAATCACCGCTTTAAAGAGAAACACGCCAGGAAAAGTAATGTTGTTTGCATTGACAGTTTAAAAATAATTGCCTGGAAGACATATCCTTCCCGCAACCACCCCATCCGCGGCCCAAATGTCTCGGATCTTTGAACTTGTTAATAGTGGTATTTTGAAACTCGGTGTGCAGGGTACTACTATTTACCAAATCACACTCATCCTGCATCCGCGCCGAGAAACGAGTTCGCGCCGCGGCGCGGAAGAGTTTACTTTACATAACATGTTTGCATAATGAAAAATAGTCCACTGCGTATTACGTTAAAATCGCGACATACAGCTCTTCTTAAAGGTCACAGATGCAGGTCAGTCAATATATTAATTCTCGAAGACGCAGTGAATGGGCCCTGTAAATGAACAATAATGAAATACATACATACAAGCGCGCCGCACAGCAGATGAGGCAGATGAGGAATTAGCAACATCGATAACAGCCGATTCCTAATCAGATCAACGGGAGAAAAATGGAACAAAAACAAAACCATTTTACTACATTGTAAGAGATCAAAAGAATCATTATTTCATTATGTAACGCAAAAAAATGTTTAATTTTAATATCCATATTAATTACATTTCAATAGTGTTTCACTAGTGTTTCATAATGATAAGTAATACGCTGTTAATTGGGAAACATCGTGATAATAAGACAAAAAGAACTAGCAATAAACAAAATATTGCTTTCCAGATGAGGAAACGCATTCAAGATGAGGAAGCAAAAACTACCGAAATAGTATAGTGTCATGATAAGACAAAATCGTTTCATTATCTTAGCACAAATGGTTACCGTAATCGGTCAGTCGGTATGGAAATCGTTCTTTTAAGACTGAACAGGCTCCCAAAATTTGCCAGTTTCAATTTGATTTTCTATATAAAAGTATGTGCTTAGATGTTCAATTTGTAAGAAACAAAAATATTTTTAAAGACCCGCGTCAAGCGAAACTGGGTTTTATGCCATATGCGGCCATCGTAGCTCTAGCTCAGGATTCTCACAAACTCCACTAATGATTACACAGATGAAGCTGGAATGAAGATGGAAGTCCATAATGAGGCATCCGAAAACCAAACAAAATCTTCATTCCCGTTATACGTAATTCATAGATCAATTTTAACGTCTAAAACAATCTCATTAACGTTAACGTTCGGTTTCGATTTGAAGAACATCGCGTTGTTAAAACCCCCATTCATTTGTTCGTGGGTTGGTCGTGTTAAGTATCACTATAATTGTTAATTTCAATTAATATCATTATCGTAACCACAGTCTTGACCAACATCATTATAATCATCGTTGCCATCATAAACATAATTAGTATTACCATTATTAAAATAATTATATTTCTTCTTCTTCTTTCGTGTTATCTCACATAAGCCAACCGTGCCCATGGTGTGGTTTTGTAATCGTCTTTGTCCGTCGTTTGTCGTACTTCGTGCGTCGTGCGTCGTTCGTCATACGGCACGCGCCTTCAATATTTGCCATGGAAACACTCTAGTAGCCGCATTTATTGGCAAATTGTCATGAAACTTTGCCAGAACATTAGTGCCAATAATATATCGACATAGTTTGGCATTTGGTAACAATAGGTGAAGAACTAGCTACTGTGAAACCTTCTTAACATTACTTGCTCAGAATATTTAAGATCCTTGTAGTCTTAGGTGAGCGCTAAAAGACATTTGCCCGTCTTGTTCTTTATATTTATCATCTTTATTTTTCTTCATGTGTGTGTCACTTTTGTATTTTATAAAGTATAAAGGTCATATATGTTAAATTTGACCAAAATGCAACGACTAATTTAGAAGGAGATATCGTATCATGTGTTGTTTGTAGTTTTACTACTACATTTATTCAATGCCCCATCGTTGTGCTGTTTGTGGGACGGAGAAGGCCCATTATGACACTTTGCCTTATTGAAAAAGAATAGCTCGTACGCATGGAAAGAAGTTTGATGAACATAAAGATCAACAAAAGTATTGATGATTCTAGTAACGAGAGACTTAATTTCCACTGGCTCGTATTTATGAGCTATAATTAGTGAATAACGTAGTTTAAAAGGTCCTGAAGCGAAAACACGAGATTAACAATCAAATTCGTATGCGTATTTTCCGTTTGCGTAAACTGTATGCATTCATGTATAATTATACACGTCGACGTTCTCCAGTTAGGTTCTTTAAAGCACATGCGCGCAACATTTTGCATCGTCATAAATTAGTAATCAAATCATGCTCTATACACTATTTCTTATCATTTCAAAAACATCGGTGCTTCATTTAAAATATTTTAACAAACAATATGAAAAAGTCATTATTGATATATTCAGGCTGGACACAATGGAAGAAGAACCAGAGACGATTATCAGGAAGGTCGATTGTCTGCCGCGTATACCTGGAAACAAGGTTTGTGTTTTGCGATGGATACATGCAAAAATGGTTTCCGTTCTAACATGAGAGACACTTATGTTATCTTCCATGAAAGAAGTAAATAACCATGTATTTTTCTGAAACAAATTATGGACGAAGACGATTTAATTTACCATAAAGTTCAGAATTTCGAAGACGGTGCTTTATTGCTCGATAACGAATATGTGAAGTGAATATATGATGTAGCCCAGTGAAACTTTACTTGCAATTCACAATTAAACTTGATTATTAACAAATGTCCACGTTTGGTAAAAGTGTTTTTAATTTTCGCATTGGAACTGCTTGTAATGTATTTATAAAATAATACGTAGTCATTTGAAATTATTATGTTTAATGTCACCATTGAAACGAACAGACTGTATAGGCGAATTATACATGTTGATTAATTACTTGCTTTGAATGGTTTGCGTAGCTTACAATACTTCATCCCTTTTGTAGTATACTTAAATTTTTCTTCATAAATCGTTAGTTTTAGAGTATAGTGATATGTTTATTCAAGGTACGTGTTCCCAGTTCGCACCTGAATCTTAAAAGAGTTAATATTGATCCATCGATATGGTAGTACAACAGATGGGATCAACATCTCGCCACAAAATTGCTGGTGAAATTGATCCTTTGCTTTTAATGACAAAATGTAATAACACATCTAGATTATAAAGCGTTTCAAGTGCACGTGTTGCACGTGAAGAACAATTGTATTTGATATTTATAACGACGGCTTTTCCCCTATACTTATTAAATGTGTAGAAGTGGTAGTTTTTTTTTAAACAAGTCTTGGTCTTTGTTTTCCTAACATTGTTATCCTGTGTGATTTTGAAGACACTATGATATTTATTTACAATGGATATTATATTTATTATTTCGTTTAGGTCTCAATTGTGGAACTCATGATTTCTAATGACATCCGATCTACGGACAGACACACATAAATGTAATTAAAATAAATCAGATACGCGTTGATGAGTGTAGCTTTTGAGAAAATGACACTTAATAGAACAAATATAGTATGTGTTGTAAAAGACGCAAAACATGATGAAAGTGATTTTGTAAGTACAAACAATTAACGGTATTAGTTTAAAAATCAGTATCAATTTCTAAGTTTTTTCATGAAATTCCTTATTTTGATAGATTTAACGAAATTAATTAAAGAACTTAAAACTGACAAGCAGCAAACAAATTCACCTTAAGAATGATTTTCAATGAAATGGGTACCTTCACCATGATTCGAACCGTGATCGTCCGGATTCAGAATCTTTTGCTTCAATCTTTCTACCATCCTACAGTCCTGCTGCTACATGAGTATTTTAGTTATTAAAGGTGATTCGCATGAAGCCAAAATTAACAAACAAAACAAAACAGAAACACTAAAAAGTGTTCCATCGTTTTGTATTTGTAACGCATTATAATTTTAATAATTTGAAATGATGCCCAGTCATTAGCAAACATGTATTTTAAGTATATTTATATTATGTAATGTTTTTTTCTCCATGTGAACTGTTATTGCTATTATTTTTCATCTGTGACAGAAAGTTTAAAAGTAGTGTTTTCGTCAATTCATAAAAAGTACCTGTAAATCATGTAACTACATTCATGAGTATGCATATCGTTGTATGCATTTAAACCACGACCGAATTAGTAAAATATAATGTTAGACGACGAGGATGTATTTGTTTTAAATAAATATAAAATATAAATGAAAATTAATACATTAATGCGTATATGTGTGTTTTCAAAAGTAACACCTTAATATTGTATACCTATTTCATAAACTTTATGATAATTGAATAATAATAACCAAGACAATGCTAATTGAATAGTTTACATCCAGATTCCAGAGCACTTCCCAGAATTGTCTATTCGGATATCAGATGTACTGGATAATATTGGAGCCGGAAAATGCACTGTAATGGAGCGGAGAGGAGCGTTTTTGAGGAGAGAGTGCATAATGGTGATAGCGCGACAACATTTATTAACATACAAATTTAGTGAATGTTTCCATTTCGGGAGCCAATCGGAAGGCACCACCACTCCCGGTCTCAATTCTGATATCGATTGTCTGTTTAGTTTCAAACATATGAACATCATGACAGACTGGAGAGACTGGGAGGCTGGGATGGATAACCTTCTGATGCTTCATGACGACATCAACCCACCTCAACAGTACTTGCTACAGGTCATAAACAAATACACACCGGAAGCGGTAATCAGTATTGACGATGAGAGGTGTGTAAGGAAAGATTCTGGACAAGTACTGTTCAGCTCAGAAAGATGCAAACAGGAATCAGAGCAGAGGGTATCACGTATGGGAAAGGTTTTCAAAAATGGACCTTCTGTGAGTGCTCATCCCGACTGGGGCATTGTACAGGCATTACACGTCTGCAAACCTCTTCCTGAAATACAGCACTGGATAGACAGATGTAGAGGTCTACACTGGCCGCCTGCCCAAATAATGGAGGCTGCACTGAAAGCTCCATGTTTCCTGGTACCTGCAGGACACCCGGACAGCGAGTACAAGCGCGAAGAATGCCGCCTGTCTCCGAACCTTATAGAACGAATGTTAATGTTTAGTTTTAATATGACACAAATAAAATGTTACATAGCTCTAAAATTAATTAAAAAAATCCTTATTTAATAAAATAGTCGGGGATTTTACCACAAGTTTTCATTGTAAAACTGTAATGTTCTACACCATCGAGGGAACACACCCTTCTCTGTGTAAGGAACATAACCTTATGTATCTACTTATACTTTGTATACAAGTATTAAGGAAATACCTGCGATTGGGGTGCTTCCCTCATTATATCATAGAAGGAGTGAACTTGTTCGATGGGAAACTGTCTATGGTGCAACAGAGACGCCTTTAGCAGTACGTGAACTGCTTAATAAAGAACGACTTGCAAGATTTATTTCAAATAAATATAGATCAATTAGGGTATCGGTTACAAGTGTGTGGTATACAACAAATCGGACAAGCTGGAGATGGAGAACTAAGACGTGACTGCTTACATAACAGTATTAGTTTATTGCTCAAGTTTGAGTACTTGGAAGTTGTTTTTACGTGCTTAAGAGAGATATCATATGAGATACAGAATTCGAATACAACCTTCAAGCAAGGTTAACAAATTATTACAAACTGCTTTTAAAGAATCCACGAATGTCCAATTGAAAACCGTCGCTTTCGACCTTATTAATAACCTTTACGCATTATACAATTCTGTGCAATCGTCTAAGTGTTTGAGACTACCAAACCCTAAATTTTTCGAAATTATAAGCCGTTTCCTATATTCTTTAAACACGGATGTAGCTTCTAGCCGCTTAAAGTTGGCTTCTGTGCTATACTGCTTTGGACATCTTCACGCGGCTGTCAGAGTTCTGGAGGACGTGGAGAAGAGGTATCATAGAAAGGTCAAGGATGTGTGTGGAGTTAGAGAAATAAATGGACAGAGAGATCTCCAGTGTTTTGCTAACATGATGTCAGATGACTCTGCAAACGTACGCAGTGAACCACCATTCACATTCTGTGTCAGGTTTATAAGACAAGAAGCGCACTGCGCCCCATATATGTTGTTGTTTGAAATGATTCGCGGTCGGACTGAAGAGGAAGTTGTACAGAGAAGTTACATGGAAAAACAATGGATGGACTGTGCTGAGATAGATGCTCGTCCATTCCTTCACTATCTACAATATCTCACGTATGGAGGACTCGGTGAACGCACCAAACAGCTACATGCGTTTGAAATACTCAAGTCTTATATATTTGATCAAAGAAATGAAATCAACATGTATCACTTAGAGACAGCGTTCAATTTGCTTGGTCACTGCTATGAAATGGAAGGCGACTATGTAATGGCGTTATTTTTTTACAAAGGTTCGTTGCGTTGTGAGAATACGAACAATGCTGCTAACTGGCACGTACAGCGTGTGCAGCGCCTAATGAGTAATTTAGAATGAAACTTTAAAGTGTATATTGTGCAAAATGAACTATAATAGAATAGATCAATATATGCGCGGTGTTATGAGTTAGTTCTCAACATTATACACGCTTATTGTATGTAAAATCAAGCATCATATTTACCAAGCAAATTCTAAGTGCATTATTATTTTAAAATATTAAAATCGTACACGCCATACTTATTTGTTTGTATTACAATTGTAATTTGGCATTTCGTGATGTTGATATAGATAATTCTAAGTAAGTGTACATTTAGTTTCTTAAGCGAGTTTAAGAAAAGCCTTACAACGAGTATTCATGTTTTCGCGCAGAGAAATTAATAATATTTGTATTAAGCAATTAACTGGTACTCAAGTCATCACGTAATTTTCTCCACATTTTAATTGTGTTTTCTTAATTTGAAGATAAAACACAATTATTGAATACAGAAAAACGTCAGTCATGCATATAAACACAATGGCATAATTATTCTGCGCGTAACAGCTTTATCCCGGCAGTGCTGAAATAAAGATAAGTTTACTCATCGGTGGTTTATTTAGACCATGCACGTTTAAAGACGGGATAAAATATACACTGATACATATGTGTCGTATGCATAATGATACATATGTGTCATATGGATACTTATACAAATGTGTTATATGTATGAGTTAAATAGTAAATATGTTTATCATAAACGTGATTATCAGAAGGCCTAAGCGACCTCTATCATAGCGCGTGTTTAGTATATGTTATGTTACTGTTGTTTATCAGAGTGTATACATTTTGTAAATAAGATATGTATGGTATGGAAATATGTTTTACTCAACAGTTTGTAATGATTCCTGTATCTGAATATGTAATCTTCTGAAATTGTTGAAAATGTAAAAAAATAATTAAACGTTCTTATAGAGGGCGTCTTCAAATGATTTTGTTTCTAATGTCGCTCCTTACCTAAGCGATCCAGAGAGTAAGTGAATGTATGTTTATAAAACTGTTTATGGTTATGTTTGATGAGTATTTAACTTGATTAATATTTAATATGAATATGATTCTTCCACTGCCTTAACGATTTATAATGTGTTTTGTTTAACAGATGATAAAGAAGTGAAAACGTGGGAGAAAAACCCAATGGGATGTTCGAAACACCACATTGGAAAAAGACAAATCCAATAGGATTTTCGAAAATTCCCATGGGAGGACCAACTTTGCTCATATATTTCATAGTGAAAAAAAAACGAATTTTTAAAGCAAAAGTAACCAATTTTTAATAAAAAATAAGCCTTCAATCGCATACTTTATCTCAAAGAAACAAATCTTCAAGAAAAAGGGTACTTAAGTTTGCGAAATTTCGGTTTCGCAAAGTTTTTCCGGTGGCCGTTAGCATGTAATGCGTTTATTTGACACAGATACTTAACGTATTTACGAAAAGATGTATTTGTGCATAACGTATTGAATCAGTTAATTCATTTTTATTCATTAATAATTTGTATAACAGGTCAATTAAGCGACCTTTGAAATAAAGAATATGCAACAGGTTTCATTGCTTTACCTTTATATTTATACTGTCTCGATTCGTTTTGGCAATATTATATAGTAAACCAGTCAGTGTACTTCTCATTTTAAAATTCTTTATTTACGATACGAAAATTGACATAAGAATTGAAATTTATATTTTAAAATGTATCATAATATTATAGGAGGTAATAATAATATTAATTATTATAAGTAGTACTATCAATAGCAATAGTAGGAGCAGTAATAGTAGTAGAAGCAGAAACTGTGACCAAATCTGCATAAAACATACCAACAATAGATATAGCCTTCGTTTTACAAAGCATTTTATACACGTGATAACGTGATATTTGTCTGTTTACGTGATATCTATGTACAAATTGTTTTTGTTCCGAAATTTGAAAAATAATTATTCAGTGAAAGTTATAAATTGTTTGAATGTTGATTCTAGCGGTATTTAAACAGACATTTACATTGTATGTGTAAGCGTCTGTCGTCTTGAGACACACATCGACTTTGATTCTCTGTGCACAAATCTCGTTTAGTTGAACTATAACTAAACAAATGAACAAGGTTGATACATGATTCATTGCGAGCAAGCATGTATTTATGACTTGAGGAAATTGTTCAAAGTACTATTCCTTGTAATTATCTGAAAGTCGTTCTGATCATGCATGAGTATGAGCAATTGTATGTTATTACGGATTTTTGTTTAGTTTACGTCTAGTTGTACTTAAATGCGTGTTTGAAATTTATGTTAAAATTATAGGACATAATATAAAGAGAATAACAGGTAACTGCCCAGTCGTTCTGTAATATGTCAAACGCTTTGTTACCATTAAACACAATGTCCTACCAAACATAAACATTCATAACGGATTATGAGACACAGAATTTGCTTTTTTACGTTATGCGATCGGAGCGTGTATACACTAGCGACAATAATGTTCCAAGACAAGTGACACTTTCCGTCGCCTGAACACGATACATCTACGATAGCATGCAGCCAAAGGTACCAACAGTTTTACCGTATACAGAGCGCTCAGTGTGTTCGATTTGTATATGACACATTATTCAAGTCCCATACACCATCGTTTATCTACTGATGTAGTATTAGATTATTCTTTTTCACAAAAGCTTTAATAAGGTTAATGTTCTCCCTTGTCTTGAAATTTTCAATGCGAATTGCGTTTATTTAATTCCATTGTAGATATTTTCTACATTTCGTATCGTTGTAAATGTTGAAATACATTATATGTCATTGTAAATTGTGAAATGCATTTTAGAATTGTCACATTTTATTTTAAATGTTGTTATACATTATGTTCCACTGCCATATATCATAAGCCATGTACAACACATATTTCTGCATAAAGGCCACTTGCAATTTTGGAATACTTTCTGTATCATTATAANTTATTAACATAATTTAAGGATAACAAAGATCATAGCTTATATTTATTTTGATTAACTACGATCAAAGTTTAAAACTGTAATAATACATAATTTAAAATTCAATTTGTTGAACCTTCGACATACTGTTTTGTGAACTTCGTTTGAATCGTACAAACAATTCATATTAATTGACGAAGACTTAACCACAACTTGAAATCATTCAAATGATCAGTCAGTGTTCCAAACTGTTTATTCGTCATTGGGTTATGTATGGGACAAGAATAATTCCGAAAGTATGTGGAAAGCAATGTGTTTTTTTTTTAATATTGTTATCTTCAAATATATGTTTTACAGCACTTCTTAAAAATAATATCATATTTTGTGTTCCGTTTCAACAACAACCTGATTTTTCCGGTAGTGTAATTCTCCAGTAAATTTCAGTTATTTGGTAAGGCTAGAGAATATTCCACATAAGTTTTACAATAATGATTGCAAAATTATTTGAGCAGGTAGATTAAAACGATACATGTTATAACTGCTTAATTATACGAATAATGCACTCCTTTCGGCAACGCAGCAGTATACATAGTATAGATATTCGATAATTGCAAACAGATTCAGCGTGTATATTTACAAAGTGTCTGTACATTGTGGAAGACAGTGCAAACCTGAATGACCATTCTTAATATTTCATTATTTATGGAGGGTAAATAGTTGGGAGTATCTTCATAAAAGAGCATCAACGTTGTGATAACACAATAACAATATAAGTCTAGCAAGTGAAAACGGTTCCGATACCCTCTATCCTCGAATCTGCAATATTTCTATTAGTCATGCAATATATTGAATGTTCATATAAATTGTATCATTAAATATTGACTTGAATATAGTGTGTATATTAGAAATGCAATTCTGCTGCAGCTTCTGGAGTTTCACTTTTTTATATTGACAATAAAGCTAGTAACATTAAAAAAACTAATAAAATCATCTTCTGAAAACATGTGGAAATACTATATCAATTGAACATTTAATTTTGATATGGAAGTTATTCAAACACACACGTGTGATAAAACATTCACTAATCTCAAAGCACTGGCCATGCTTTTAACATTTAACGGTCCTTAAAATAACATTTTGTTTTCTGATGGTCCGTTTAAACTCAAATCCTAAAAGACATAATGATGTTATAAATGTCTTTTTATTTCGACTCCCCAGCATCTTAGACTATATCATGAGGTCATGCAGCGGTAAAGCCCTGTCTTGAACAATAGTAATAGTGACTGCAAATTGACAATTCTAGCTACACTCGTGAAACTTAAAGAAAGTACACACATTAACGTCAAATATACAACGACAACATCCACCAGAATGAGAACGAGCACTGTTTAAGCACGTAATTTATAAAATGTGAAGACTCTATTAATTATAAGTGTGGAATATCAGTATGCAGAGTCAAGGATGGAACAAACGCTTCATGGCTGTCGCACATCTTATCAATAAGGTGCCACAACCATAATTAATAATGTTATGATTCATAAAGCATTATTGATCTTGCAGCATAATTATATATAGAGAATAAATGGTTGGTGACTTTTGATATCATGTGATATCAGACGGGTCTGATATAGTGTAATGAAAGGCAAGGCAAGCCTTTTCCGACGCCATACCGGAAGAGTCTCATATCATGTGATATCAAAAGTCACCAACCATTTGTTCTATTTATTATGCCCTAAGCAATTGTTAAAATCAAGACCCTAAACAAGTAAAATGAAACAAAGCGCAAGTATTTAGCGATTTACAAATCAGAACAATATGCAAATGAGACAGACTGATGACGACAACATTGATCGAAGTGTTTTTAACATTCAAAACGCTAAATAGTTTTTAAAAAATCATGAATATTAACATTTAAACATACATTCAATCAATGAGCAAAACATCGAAGCGAGAAAGTGTTACCTTTCGTGAGATTAAGCCTAACAAAAATAAAAATACGTCATTTATCTACAAAAGAAAACACGCATACAACAATATGCAGTCTACACGAACTGTTAGGTTCAAAAGTATAACAACTTCTTCTCATCAACATCTCATCAACAGAGTCAACGTTCTAAACACCTCACATCTCATAAACACAGTCATGGTACTAATTACTTCCCCTCTTACGAACACATTCATGGTACTAACTTCTTCACATAAAACAAGCATAGGCATGGTGCTATCTGCTTTCCATCTCATAAACACGGTAATAGTACAAATTACTTCGCGTCCCAAAGACACAGTCGTGTTACTTATTACTTACAAACCCAGAAACGCATGCAAAGTACCAATTCTTTCCATCGCCTAGACACAGTCATGGAAATATGTACTCCCCACTTCATATACATAATCAAGGTACTAATGAGTTCCCATCTCATATACACAATCAAATTTACATAACTTCCCATCTCATATACACAATCAACGTACTAATTACCTCCCATCTCGTAGACACAGTCATGTATTTTGTTCGGTTATTTTTATGCCCCCGGTAGGGTGGCATATAGTGATCGCACTGTCCGTCTGTCCGTCCGTCCGTCTGTCTGTCTGTCCTTCTAGAATTCAATCAAACTTGCGTTTAGGTTTCGAAATTTGGTCATAACTTTTGCAATTTTGATCAAAGCAACTTCATATTTGGCATGCATGTGTTTCTCGTGAAGCTGCACATTTTGAGTGGTGAAAGGTCAAGGTCAAGGTCATCCTTCAAGGTCAAAGGTGAAAAAATCAAACGGCGCAGTAGGTGGCATTGTGTTTCTGACAAACACATCTCTTGTTTTCTTATAATTTTTCAATAGAAATAAATCCAATACATTGTTGAAAAAAAGGTTATTCCAAGAATATTCCATCTTCACGTAATATTATGTTTTGTCTAAGTGGTACCATGAAAAAACAAAACAATTTACCGCGGTACCTCACACTTTCTGTGAACATTTAACACAAACATTTACGTTTCTTATGTTACAAACTTAGATAAAAACTCAGTTTGGACAACCGAAAGATATTATTATTAAATACATATTCTAAGCATAACAGACATTAATGAGTTTATTCGTATTGGTTTCATACAAAACAAATTATTTCACATTTAGAACTTAGTTAGCGTCGAAACAATAAACAAAGCTTTTCAATGTATTTATATATTGTTTCAATAAGCCCGAACATTATATAATTTATATAAAGAATATAAATGTATGTAGAACATCATGTGAAATAACACGGATAACACAGCGGAATGTTGAAAGAAAAAGTGAAGAAAAAGTATATTATACAAATAAAATGTGTTGACTTGGCGAATGATGGATTTTATTATACTCTTAGTTGTAAAATAAATAAATATGTTCACTGTTCACCGAAGCACGTTTTGTTTTGTTGTCAGATGAGTCTGATTATCCCATAATAAATACCAGACCAAGTGAGTGGGAACAGAAAATAATATATGAGCCGCGTTCATCGAAAATGGGTCGTATGCAATATGCGACAAGCGTAGCTCTTGACCAGCCTGCGCATTTGTGCAGTCTGGTCTAGAGCTACCCTGTCCGCTATAAATTCACGAAATGTGTTGTGGTCTCATTAGCAGACAGGGTAGCTCCTGACAAGACTGCAAGACTGCATAAGATTCATTTTCGCATAACGCGGAAAATACCATACGATAGGACAATCTGTATCTTGTATATAATTAGAGTTTGATGGTTGTTGGTAGGAGCCAATAAAGTATTCAGCAAAAATACTCCATTTCTTATCTGGCTGTGATAACCTTATATGTTTGGTAATGGGGTTATCGTATTTTGTGTAGATTGCCGTTTAACTACAGCAATCAGAGCAATCCGCAGGTCTTCGTTCTTTAAGGCGTAAATTAATGGATTCCAAACACAAGACGACTTGGCAAACATTGATGGTATGAGGGCGACTGTAGGAGACAAATCGGAAACGTCGTTGACCATTGACCACAAAGATAATATGGCGTACGGCAGCCAACTCGCCATAAATCCGACTAAAATACAAACAACAAAATATTTGTTTAATTTCTTTCTTTGATACGCATGACAATAAACATGCTGAAAAGTTTTATTTCTTATGTATATAATGTTCTATACTGTTCTCTAACATGCAGTAACTAGTAATAAACTATGTGATCAACAATGTTCAACATCCTTGCATTATTGAATATAGCCATAGCAACTGTTGTTGTTGACGAACAGCATATGTATTTGGCCGCTGTCCAGTATTGACTTAATTGTATTTTCAATAAACATATTTGAATCCAGAGAATACTCAATTATTTATATTGTTAAAATTGCTAAATTACAACATGCGTTTACAACCTACGGTATAACAAAGCCCGTGCATAATGACATGCTTTCTCATGAAAATATTGTACGTATACAATTGCCCTTTTAACCGCGTCAAAGACTTGAAGCATACAATGACAGTTTTCACTCAAATCAAAGAATTTAAGTATCTGTATAATATGGCATTATTACCCACAATAAAGAGTGTAAGTATAAAATGACATAATGTCAAGAATATAAGAATACATTGACATTTGTTTTTTACCCACATCAACGAATATTAGTATCCTTCTATAATGACATTATTTACCCAAAATACGGACGGTAAGTCTATAATTAAATTATTTACCCACAGTTAAGAATATATGAATACAATTACATTCTTTACCCACAGTTAAGAATATAAGTAACTAATGGCGGCTTTTATCCACAGTTAAGAATATAATAATACAATGGCATTCTTTAACCAAATAAACGAATATAAGTATCTGTATAACATGACTTTATTTACCCACAATAAAGAATTCAGTTATTCAATAACATTATTTACCCACAGTTAAGTTAACAATGAAACCCACGTCATTTATATTAAAAATGTGACATTTTTGCTCGGCTACTTCAATACTTTGACAACGATATGCCTGAATGCGCAAAACGAAATTGAATATTCTAGTTTAAACAGAAGGTTGAGGAAAAAAGTGTATGATAATGATCTTTTAGGGATTAGTGATTATTCAGTGTTGATTTCTTTTTGCAAATACAAGTTCTGCAGACTTGAATCCACAGGAAACAACACAGACTATTTGTTACTATCAAATTGTCTTCTCGCTCTCTTAGATTCGTCTTTGTTGTTTTTAATGTTATCATTATAACATTGTTAAAAAGATTCTAAATGATGTCATCCAATTATTCAAGACCTTTCCATGTATTGATGCATTATTTTACAACTTATGAAATTCAATACCGATCACAGTTTATGCCTTAATATGTGTTACTATGTTTTGAACACGTATACTCATTGACTGTATGTCTATTGTATATTGGATAAACCATATAAACCATCAAATCGTTTATCAGGATAAGACTTAATAAAGAAGAATTCGAGTAATGAGAAAATCTCACCTATCATCAGAAAGACAGATGATGCCACTTTAACCCCACGAATTCGAGTCATTGTCTGTTGCACGGTGACGGCGTTCCAACTGTGTTTTCGTACCTACAACAACGGCGGGTATATAGATATATATATATTTGTAAGTTCATATCTTAGTTCTTGTTCAAAGAGCATTAATCAAAGATTGTTTTCGTACTTTAATTAATCCAGTTACAAGACAACAGTTTAAAAAACAAACTGCCTTCTAGGGATTTGAACCAGGGACATCCGATGGGAAATGGAATGAAAAATGTAACATAAGCTTAATTAGTTTACAAATTTAGATTTATGAATATCTACAAAGAACAAACGATAGTTGTAACATTTTTTTATAAGTCTGGAGTTGCTTGTTTTAATATCATGTCTGGTTTTAATTTGGAAGTCATCAACTTAAGTATAGGCTAAAATTTAAACAAGTATACGTAATTTAAACTACCAAGGAACATTTTTTTACAACTTTGCCTATGCAATATTTCAATTTTCGAGTTCTTTTCTATCAAATATTATGATCTTAAAATGTTTTTTATTAAAACACTGTTACTCGAGAGTCACATTGAAGAACACACAAAAATCTAGTGTTTACAACATGTTTAGCAATAATAATTGAACATCCAGTTATAAAGATAAATATATGTATACATACATTTTGAACCTGTGACTTTTTTGGAAAATTGTCACTTTTCCGCTAAATTTAAAATGCTAAAAAACTAACAAAGTTGTTTAAAGGTTTTCAAACGTATCTATTAAAAAAAACGAATATTAATACAATATATATGCCTATAATATTATGGCGTTTACCTTTAACAAAATTCCGGCGTAACAGATGCAGATGACTGTTCCAGACAAACAGACATTTTGTGAAAACAACGCGTAGTTATAGGTCCTCACAGATGGATCTTGGCTCGTCCAGTCTGGACCGCATGTCAGCCGATTGGGCTCCAAAACAAAGTTTCCCCATCCTACTAAAGGCAGCATTGCCCAGCACAGACCATACGCATAACATAGCACTAATATTATTGCACATTTGAATGTGGTAATGTTCTTTGCGAAACGGAAATTCATAATTACGATAAAACGGTCAGCAGCTATTACCGCAAGGATGGTCATATTAGCAACTGCCAAAATGGTCATCATGAAGCCGTACGATGTACACATGACTTTGCCAAACTCCCAAAGCCCTTGGAAGCAGGGTATAATAATAAAGGGATATCCTATTATGACCATGGCCAAATCACCCCCTACACAACCCATAATAAAAACATTCATGTGCGTCCGAAGTCGAGGGGTCGACTTGAATGTGAACAACACAGCCGAATTCAATGTAAGTCCTAATACCATTAGCACCACGAACACAAACCCGATTGCTATTTGGCGGTCGTCATGAGTTTCCTTCTGTTTCCCAGAAAATCCGTTGGTTTCGTTCACAGCGTTCATAGTTACGTTGTTATACATAGCAGAACTAAAAACAAAAAAAAACAATTACTTTTGCTCAATTTCGCGCTTGTTAAAGGTATCATTTAATTTTGCTCAACAAGCTTTCAAGTTTAATGTACACACTATTAATTTAATATATATTTTAGTATTAATTTTCACTATTAACATCCAAATACTGGTTTCAGTGCAATAACTTTGCTCTTATGTCAAACTAGATATGTTGCCATAGCACGATGTCTTATGGTACAGTCAACAATGGTAAGCCAAGTATTTTTGAGGAATATAAAAGTAAAAACCGTGCAAATGTTGAACAAATCATATTGTCGCGATGGGATCGAAACACATGACGTATTTTGTCAGCTTGCACTAACAGCGATAGACAGTGCAAACACACATTAAAAGCCTATTGCGTGGTGTGGACGATGTTCCTACATATGTTGCGCTGGTATACGTTCGATTTTTTAAATCGACACTTATGGATCTTCATATAGAAATACACAACAAGCGTTTCAAACCGTAAGACTTCGTGGTGAAATACAGGCCTTGATTTTTAACTGCTCATACTAATATATA
>VMBQ01006334.1:0-24206 GCA_007657795.1 Dreissena rostriformis | reverse complement strand
TATATATGTAACCACCAGAAAGCTTCATTTGTATGTTTAAAGTGAACTCAACGGTTTATGTATGCATTTGCTCCATATTAATTAGTTAATATAAAAAGACTGGTATAACCAAACATAAACTTTTTCTGATAAAATTCATATTTACTAAAGATTAAATTCTTCTTTACTAAAGATAGACAATAAATAATCGGGATCAATAATGAATAAAATTAAAAATGGATAACACAATTTTGCCTTTGCACAAAACAATAAAATTACAAAGAGTTTCAAAGTTCATAGTAACATTGTTTATATGCGCATTATGAACACTCCAGTATGCAAATAGTTTACCAACTTTATTATTCAATACATGCAAGCAGTTTCCCGAGGTAGTTTGCATTATCCATTTTTTTTTGTAACGTCCGGATAAGTTAGAATAAGAAGACCTAACGTTTGGTTTCAATAATTGTAGCTGTTAAATTCAGTTATAATACATTATATTCGCGAAAAATCACGACTTCTTCGTGTGACAGGAATTGCTTTTCAATAACAACACAACTATAATTGGTATAATAAATCTTAACGTATTCATTTAACACACTAAGTCTACGATATCCTTTATTCATTTAAATAAAGAAATTACATGCATATTTGTACATACTAATAAAATAGAATATATAGTTACAATAAAGAATAAGATACCTTCGCCATGCATAAAGTAATTATAGCACTACAAATAAAGAACCGTTGTTGGTTTAACCACAGTCGGCCATTTTATCATATTCGCGGATTTGAAATAAGCATTTGTTCAAATGAAATGTCAGTTAAAATAGTTACAATTCAGACACTATTTATTGTATGCATACATTTAGTTTTTTCCAAGTTATGTAACAGTCTGTATGAATTCAAATAAAATCATAACCAAACACAATTACATGATGTATTCTTCCGATACAACACAGCAGAAAACTTGGCGCCTTTAGATTAAGGTGTGAAAACTGTACACAGGTTCTCAGTTGGATGTTAATTTATTTTCTGCTCAGTACGTCAGCTAATTTTCACCTAGAACGTACTGTACACAGCAGGTCTGTGGTATGAGCAACACATAAAGCGTTGTGTATTTCGAAGTTGGTGGGGTCCTTCCGCGCCTGAGGCTGCATTGTGTTAGGACCCGGAGTGTGCCCGGCACTCCTACCTGATTAACTTCCAATACTCACGACAGGACGAATTTTTAATTATAGCTGCAATTTCCTGCTATTCAGTTGTTAATGAAAGATTATGTTTTTTAATTTTGGTGTTGTCTAGTGCTGTGGGGGAGCCGGAGCCTAAGTACCCGAAGGAAACCCCACCTGGCCGGTATGGTATGACCACTAACCAAACTCACATATATTTATATATTTATATATTATATATATAGCCTTTTGTTGTCAGTCTTGTGTTTTTTTGTTCCGAGATTTACAAGGCTTTGCAACGATGAAACAAAGCCTGTTTTCATTATATGTTTTCTTTGGAGCGGTTTAATATCTTGCGGTTGGTTCCAGACGAGGATTGTTCGCCCTTTGCACATTTTGTGTTGTTGTAGTAAACATGTTCGTAGTTTGCGGTAATTCAAGGAAATATTGGCATTTGTTATTCTTGTATCGATTAACACCACATCTTTCTCGACAAAAACAATTATCGAACCACTCCAAACGTGAAATTCTCAACTGAAAGACAAGTACGGCTTACCGGAAGTACCATATGCAGCTTCATATCCGTTGTCGGGATTTCTTAGTTGTTTATGCATAAGTCTTTTGAATCAGACAATCTGATAATGTAGGTTATAATTCCGCTGTGCATATGTTCGACATGTTAAACTAATACCAATTATCTTCATTATCGCCTTTAAGCAACTTGAACATTGCTCTTATTCCGTACAAAAAGGAAGCTGATAAGGACGTTCACACGACATTAAAAATGAGAGTTCCATTGCTTAAGAGAGTGTTAACAATTTTAAAAACAGTAAGTTAAAGTTCTTACAAAATTAAACCACACGTAAGCCTTTGCCGTCCGCCAATCCGTGTTTATAAGTAAAGTATATATTAACTTACTTTAAATTTTAGTTTAATTTAAACAATAAACATTGAAAAGCTATAATGCGTTGGCTTTTTTGAGACCTCATTAAACAGTATCTCATAAAGATTTCCGCACTCTATTCAGTCCGTCATTATACTCGACTTTTCAAATACAAGATCAGGTAAACAAAAGGCATTTTAATCGAATTCTCTCCCATATTTCTTGATTATAAAAAGTTGACATGGAGGCGAAGCACGTCTGCAATATTTAACACAGTAAGCCTTGTTATCACAATTGTGTGTTGTGTTTTGCTTACCATAGCAAGTCTCAAATATATTATTATGTAGGGGTGGGAGCCAAAAATAATATGGAGTCTTTCTTGCATTCAAATATTATATTTATGAAAATGTCGCTCTATGAACGAGTTCATGACAAGTACAAACTACCAATACCAGTGTTCAACTTTAGCGCGCTTGAGTAAACATGATCAACTTTTTTTGTCGTACATCCACATTTAGTTGTTCATTTTCGGAAAGGTACTGTTATAGAAAAAGAACTGCCGTAGCTTAAAACTAATGCCATTTACCGAACAAAGTAGTGTCTTGTAAAGTAGAGAGAGGTTCTTAAATTGTTTCAGTAACATATTTAAATGATGTATTGAAATGAAATGTTCGGAAAACTTATAATGAACGAGTGAAGCCCATGAAGAATATAATAAATCGCCAGCATTAAACATAACACAGCTAATATGTGTTTTTAGAGCAACGCAGTTTACGAGTTTAAGCCATTTAATTCAACCGCAACCAAAATCCTGGATTATTCGGCTTAAAGTATCGCCAGGTTGCTTCCGCGCCTTATATAAATAGATGGTGACGCAAGTGCGTTATTATAAGTAAGATCGGTGAGCAAACAACGATTTCCGCGTTGACCGTTTCTGTATAAACTCCTATAATCTGCTTACGTTTGAGGCAAAGTAATGCTTTATGGGAGTTGAATACTGTAATTTATAATAGTGTGTATTCAATAATGAATTTAAACGTTAAAATGTTGATTACAAACAAAGTCAATGAATATTTTTACCAATTTGTAAAACTTACTTTTTGTCGTATTCGCTGATTCGAAATGACGTTACTGTTGATGAAAATAATAAAATACAAAATACACATTGATGAATTCAAAGTGTGTCAGCAATTGACAAAACACACACTCACATGTCGGTTGCTGAGAGATGTCTCAAACATAAGGGGTGGTAACTCTCTACCAAGCGTATTGATAATAATTTTCAATGTAGTACGGCGGTTGGTTTAGCCGTGTGAGTAATGCAGAAGAGTACCATCCGGGTGCCAACGATTTGAAACTGATTTGAGAAAGACTTTTCTTANTGGTTATAGAATTGTGTATGTTTTTTTAATGAAATATAAAGAATGATTATAATGATCATAATTAATTTAAACAAAATGAGTTCTAATCAGATAATTCAAATCACAATCAGCATACAGCACGCTTGTATTCGTCAAGCAAATCCCGCACTGGGTCTAATGATCTCGTCGCGACAGTGATAACGACGATGCTGAAAACGGTGTTAGTCCTGATGCTGTTGCCGATAATGATAGTGATTATGCCTGTGATTATGATGAAAACGGTGTTTTTTTTTGTTTATTAATATGATGATGACTAGGAAGAGGTAAATAAGGTTACGATGATTATGATAAATAAGAGAACGATAAGTAGAACTAGAAATGGGGAGGATGAAAACAAAATTGTCTGAGTGTGGGTCAGAATCTGGTAAACACCACAGTACTCTCCTGTGGCAACACCGCATTGATATCAAACCTGAACTTGATCTATGAGTGTGACCTTCAAATTTGAGATATGGACACAGTTCCGACACGCGATGGTTGAGTTCCATATAATAAAGATGTTTAATTAGTTGTTTTCACATGACGGGCGAATGATGAAGTAACAGTAAGATCAAACTGAGCTTGTTGACAATTTTATTTATTTCAACTGTAAAGGGAGTCAGACTAATAGGAGATTCTCTTTTATGCACATTGGATGCCATACATTTGGACGATTTATTATAAAATTTCAACTCTTTTCATGTAAATTATTTTTCTGAACGGTGTCTTTTTGATGAAGCGGTTATTAAATAGGCCACATAATGGATATTTAGACCCAAATGTATGCAACAAAGTAGATACTTATGTTTCATATTAAAATACGTCACTTTTACTTATTTATAAACAATGGTCATCGGTTTTCAATATTAAAGACTGTGCGTAAACAAATGCACAAACGAATGTGTAGTTTATCGGCTTTCTTATAAAATGAGGACTGTGTAATTAAAATAGTGTGTATAATCCTCAAAATTTATACCTCAATATGTTCTTGTCTTTACGACATTAAACATTTAAAAAGTGATGTAGATATGCTTAAACTTTAGATCCAACCAATTTTAAGATTGAAAAGCATTATCTTTGTTCACACCCGATAAACTGTTGGGCTTCGGTCAACTATCGTGTAGCTGTCTACAAAGGTCATATCCGTTATTTATGCTTTTATGCAAAAAGATGTCCTTTTGAATGCGGTGCGTCGTCATCCCAGCTCATCACTTGCGATTTCATTTTGTGAATATCTCATTTCCATAGAGTTGTATTAATATGCATTTTAATTGTTACATGAGGCCCATATTGGCAAAGAATGATCACAAGGAAAGGCATCAAGTCTGATATATGTGTTGTTCATTTTCTCTGCACAATTCTTTACATGCAGAAATAATATGGATATTTTACAAATATATTCCAAGTGTATCGATTATCCGTCAATGACCGGTTACTGTAATTAAACAGATTTCTGGTGCCCGGTCAAAACCAGGCACATTACTTGAATTCTTAATACATACGTATGTTCAATCTTTTTAGGTAAAAAGCATTCATTTACAAGTATAATACTTTGGTTTTTACAAACCCCTAGTATTTTTGTGTTATTTGCACGGTCTGTGCTAAATGTTAAACCATTGTGCACATATTGTCAACAGACGTCTGTAAGATATAGTGTCGTATGTTAGAAAGAGTGCCGTTTAATATTCGTTTGCATCCATTCAAGTTCAGCAAGACATCAATATGTGAATTTATATTGTGCTGTCAAATTTCAATTTATAAATGGACTGAATTCAAATATTTAAATGAGAATGAGTGCCTTTTAACATCAGTTTGCATCCATTCAAAATTGGCAAGACATCAGTATTTGAATTTACATATATATAATTTACATTTCAAAATCTTATATTAAGAGTGAGAGCTGTATCTGAAGAATAAATGGACCGAAGTTTCAAATTGTTGGTATACAAAATTGTTAAATTTAATTTGTTGTGGTTTCCTATTAAATTAAAGAGCTCCCCAAAACGAGATTTTAGCGATACGGATGTTATTGACGTTCTGCGCTCCGCATTAGGGCTCATTTAAGGTAATAACAAACACGAAGTGAAAAGATGTTCATTAACAATTATTTGTATTCTTACAGGGAATTTACGATTATAAATGCCGACGTTTAACAGATTACATGATTGCTAGTGTTTGGGTAATCTCATCATATTTGGGACGTTGAGTTGAACATTCGTTACGGTACGATTTAGTTGAATTTGCATGCATATGCACAATATGCATGGATCGTTTATGTGTGGTGGTCAATACAAAAAGTAACTGTAATTGAATCATAATAAATGATATTTGACAAAAGCATACGTTTCAAGTTCAAGTTTCAATTTTCTTTATTTGTGATATAGGCCTCCGGATGTTAGTACTATAAACACATTTACACGTATTTATTTTGTATAACAAAAATATTCATAAAACAGGAAATCTTGGTGAGTACACGAGCTGAATCATATCCTTCCTGTTGAAAGTCTACTAGCACTGAGTAGTATTCACAACACCGCCGACCAATTAATACATTTGAGAGTTAACAATGCTGACATCACTACAAGTGAAAATTCCATACTCTTGAAAGTGTTATTTGTATTAATGAAAACTTACCAAAACAGATTGAAATGAGAAATGTATGTCTTTTTTGACCAATTATAATTAACTTCAATATTTAATACACAAACACGAAAATATTGGTAAGTAGTTACTGTACATAGTAAGAACATGTGTTCAATTTGGATGAGATGTCATGAAGCAGAAATCACCAAATTAACATTGCATTAATGTTTATAATACTTTTAAACTTTGAGAACTTGAAAGATAAACATTTTTTATTACGTATGAGCAGTTTCTTGGTATGGGCTTTTCAAAGCATATTATGTTATCGTTTGAGCCAAACCCGGAGATTTCTTTGCAACATAAAGCGTACCAAAGTGCCGACTAACTCACAAAGAACGCTTGTTAAAAGGTTTGAATACATTTCTCTTCGAACTATTTGTAACTCTGTTGTCCAAAATGTTGGTGCCGGAAACAATGGATATAACATTAAAAATGACAATGCGATGAAACCAGGTATTCAACGTTATACATATTAATGTAATTTAATTAAAATAATTAACGTTCAATCTCATGTTATGTCTACGGATAAGCATAATATCACCAAACTCTAGTAATTGACCGTAACTGTTTTCTGTTGTTGTTTTGTGTTGGAAACAGATACTATAAAGTAAAACAGTTCTATTAAATGTTAATCTATTAAGAGGCAACTGTATTGTTTCTATTTTAGCAACAGTGATATTAACCTTACCCTGACTAGCCCCAAAAGCAATCGCAAGCTTGTTCTGCAGGTGTGCTACCTACCAACAACATTTTCGTGAGCGGAAATCCCAAGCTAGGTCTCAGTGTAAGTGTCCTACTGTTTTCTTTCCAAATGGGATTTTTAATATCTCAATAATTGTCCAACTTACAAATAGTTCAATAATGATAAGAATTTGGTGGCAAAAAAAAATGCAAAACGCATAAGAAAATATAAAACACCATGAGAAAGCCACCTTGGCAAACACATTTCATAATGAAAGAAAAACATTTTTTAAACAAACATAATCAATTATTGATAACAAAGAATTATAGTATCGAATACGCTATCTTAAATAGTCATTTTGCAAGAGAAGGGGTACTTAAGTTTGCAAAATTTAGTTATTTCCAGTGACCGTTCACACACAAAATGTGAATGCAATACCTCTAATTGAAACTTAAGTCATATAGTATAACCCGTTTTCCTGTTTTAATAACACTGGAATTGAACTTGGTCCAAGGTGGGGACCATTCAAGCTAGCTGTATCAATTGTGGACTTGAGAAAATACAATACTTCTTTTAAACGAAAAATTCTATAGAAGCGGAAGGTTTAACCCCCTTTTCACAGAGCGAGGCTTATGTTGAGTGTTACCATACTAGATTTTGTTAATACCAGACTTTCACTACTGTGTTGAAAACATATCGTTTACAGAATAAACTCAATTATATTTGGAAAACGTCTGTATCCCAAAATAATGATACATTATATAATGATGCATAATGTCAGGGTTACGTTTAAACCCATGTCCACCGCAAATAATTCAATGAATGCTCAAATAAACTTGTTTTAAATGCACAAATAACGCAATTAAAAGACCTGTTATGCCAACATCTTTTGAAGTAATTTACGCTCAGAGTCGGGGCTGAATGAATGTTCAATGCCTTAAACATAACTTCAAAAAATGTAGAGAAACAAAAATGACTTAGTACGTTTTAAATCATAGAAATATGGATGTATGAAAAGAGATTTTTCATTAACCTTTTAGATAAAATACTTAAACACAATGCAATTGTTTCAGTGAAGAATAATCCATATAATTATTAAAACAAATTGTTTAAAATGAAAACGTCGGAATCCATACGTTTTCACCTTGCAAACATAACAAAGAGACGGTAGAACTCTAATTCTTAGAAGGCCTCACCTAAAAGATAAGTGATCTGTTTCCAAGTAAAACCATGCCTTCATCAGCACGGAATAACAACTAAGGAAAAATCACGCAGATTGAGTTCGACGTCGTTTACACAGAATCGGTGACTGCCGTGCCTTTAACGAATGTATCAAAGAAATCTTCCGTGTCTAACATGGGAGTTGTGCAAGATTTGACCTTAAATATATTGAAAACGAACAGTAGTTTACTCTCCAAACATATATTGGAGAGTTGAAACGTGTTCTGTTGATACGTTTATGCGCAGTACAGACGTCAGTCTACCCATTATATGTCATATTTTATTAAATAGGGGAAGCTTATTATGGGGCCTTCAGCGTTAACATCGTTGCGAAAACCATACTGTATTTAAGTCTGCAAATTAATTGCTTTGCCGCAATGGTCGGCGATCCTGGTTAGAAGGCTGGTAAATGGTTTACATGAAAAGTGCTAGAGATAGTTATCTCCTTTAATTGAAGGGATAAGTTTGTCCTGTTTTATGTAATGGTATGATATAGCCATAAAACCAAGCTTCAGGAAACTAGCCATAATTAATTATATTGTTCAACAAATTGTAGCATAGACCGATGTTATTTTAACGCATACACAACTTCAAGAACACCGATGAAGTTTTCATTGTAATTTTATTTTGCTGTTAAACAAGTTTATTTTCAAGTTTAAAAATAAATTCTTATCATGAAGATGCATTCGCTAATTTTCATTCTAAAATATGCAAGTTCAATAATCAAGCACACAGGCGGGCGGCCTGACCCTGACGGGCCTGCCCCGCGAATCACAACTTAATGAGTTCGATGTCTGTCCTAGCTGAATTCGAGCTTAACTGTCTATATGGATACACATTCCTGTTTTATATTAAATGGTTTCCAACAATGTTTTAGTTACAAACAAATGCAATTGTCTCATGGATATCATACTATTTTGTTATGAAATCGGATCAATATTGTAAAATAAATATACTGTAATACTAAACTTTCCATAAATAAATATATTGATCATATTAGTTAGATGTCAATATTGACTTTGAATGTATTATTGGTGCAATCATACATTTATTAAATACAATGAATGTGTATAATAGATCGTTCATTTTCATAAGCAAAACGTTTTGTTTGAATTCATAATTTACATAAACATGTTACCAATAGATATAATTACAAAAGTCGATACTCAAACAACATGACTTTGCATTGATGTTGATCCGATTATGTGTAACGCTACAAAATAAGTTATACGACATATCAGTGTATGAGACGCGGGCATGGGGATTAATTAAGCTTGAAACGCGTAATTGCTTTTACGACTTCGTCCTTTGTAATCGGCTCATGTATTAAGAATTGGAAAAAAGGATTACATGATAATATGGTATGCGATTGTGAATGCTTGTTTAATGGGTCAGCTGTATTTATATACTCAGTGTTTATTTCAAGCTCTAGTGAATTCCGGAAAAAGTGTATTGCTACTTAAATGTTCTCAGTATTGTGAATGGTATCCCAGTCCGTGAATATGGCAAACTTAAAATAGAACATAATCCTCGCATATTCTTAGAACCTTCTAACTAGTATTTCGCATGAGGCATTGAACCGGGTTGCAGTGAACCAGGAGCTTCACACTGGTACAAACGAATCTCGAAATATCCCATGTTATGTAACTAATACGTCTTCTGAAGAAACGGTCAAATAGAAAAATCCCGGTGCATTAGTGAAAGTGTACTAACTCTTCACAGACACATGCTATATACACTCTTTGCATTAGTTTTCGTATTTAAAAATGTCATTTTTTTGTAGAAACACATATTTTTTTATGTCGATTTAATTAATATTCAACAGAAATAATATTGAATTGTGTAAGTAACCAACTACTTGTAGCGATGCATACATGTGTATTGTATATTTACTTACCGGATATAATATTGGGTTCCTTTAACATATAAAAGCCTAACTCACGTTTTGCGCTGGTACTAAATTAATTACATGTCCGAAATGTGTTAGTCGTAAACAAATACGATTATGCTGNGAGGATACTGCTTTATCACTATATTTTCTTTGTGTGATGAGCTTCCGTAAATAGCATCGTCATAATCATATGATTGTAAACACTAGCTTAACGTACGGATGCGTTAATTGGATACCAGATAATTGATCTTGATTATGTCGTGTTTCTCTTTGTTGAAAAGAAAAAAGTTGCGTACATAAATGAGCCTTGCTCTGTGAAAAGGGGGTTTAATGCATGTGCATAAGGTGTCATCCCAGATTAACCTCTGGAGTCCACATAGGCTTATCAGGGGTGACACTTTCCGTCTAAACTAGAATTTTGCTAAGAAGAGACTTTCTTTAAACGAACAATATCACAAAAGCGTTAAGTTTCGTCCCTTATTAGCCTGATAAGCATGTGTACATATAAACAAGTGTATATCATTTTCAATTAAATCATTATAAGACAACGCTTCAACGGCACGAAGTATTACGAATATAATAGTTATTATGTGTGTTCGTTCCGAAGTGCATTTTATATTCTACACATCACATCGTATTACACTCAACGTCATTTTTTCTCTATCCATTCTAATCATGGAAAGTTCACTCTTTACTTAGTTTGCTTAAATCTTCATTCAGGCAATTTTCAACAGTATATAAACCAAGTTGACCTTTGCTGTAAAGATTGTAAAACTTAACAGTTGCAGTAATGAAATGTTACTTTCCATTGGACGCGCAGGTCCAGTTTGAACACTACCATTTGGCTGACGCTCTAGACTTTCGCCTCCAGATTTAAATAACGAATTCTGCCTTAACCGACAAAGTATATTAAAGAGAGCAATTCGAAGGTCGATGTTCTTCAAAGCGTACATTAATGGATTAAAAACACAAGCAGTCTTGGCAAACATTGGTGCAAAGATTGCCACAGTGGGAGACAATTTAGAAACGTCGTCGAACATTGTCCTGAGAGACAACACGGCGTGTGACGACCAACCCGCAAACAATGGAACAGATATGTTACGGTTATGTGTATTATGTTCTTCGCCATTGAACGAATTAACGCACTTAAATCGAAAAATGTATTCATATGCTGTTTTATATATTCACTGAATAATGATAATGATCGCATAAACTGTGAATTTCAAACCGATTGTGTAGCCTCTTAATACATGGTATGAATAACATGGCTTAAAGAGTCTGCCAATATTACGTCTTTTCATAGTTCGCTCAAATTTGGTGATATTTGTTTAAATTAATAAGCGACAACATGAAACAAATCTGCATGGATGTTATTTATAAAAATAATCATCCACATCATTTAGCTTACAAAATTATATGTTATTTTAGAAAATTCAATACTTAACAAACGACTCCTTCTAACGGGAAAATATTGTTTTCACAGATTGACATCCAGTCAATATAACAGCCCTTTAGCTTATGTTGTTATATGATTGAGTAAGTTCTATGACTCAGAGAAGGTGTATTTACCTTCGAATTTTCGAAGATATCACATCTTCTTCATAGGCTAATCACTGGCTAACTGACGTCACAGTCACATGACCGGTGAAGGTTCACGTGATACGAGGAGACTGTCATACACCCGGGGTAGCTCCAGTCCCTTGTCCCTGTTAAGAGATGGTCGCCGCTGTTTGATCTCAATTGCTTCTTTCACTTTGCGTTTCAATAGATGTTCTTCGGAAGTGAGAACTTTAGTGTTGTTAGGGTTGATCTTGTGTCCTGTTTGTTTACAATGTTCATATATTGCGGAAGAAGTTCGTGTAAGGTGTTCTTTCAATCTAGTGTCAAATTGTCTCACTGTTTAACCTAAATAGTCATTTTTGCAATCCTCACATTTGACATGATATATTACACCACATTTCTTCATTTTGTCTGTTTTGTCTTAAACTTTGGTGTAGTTTTGTCTAATGGAATTGAATGGTTTGTGGAAGATATTGGCTCCATGTTTTTTTTAATACTCTAGACAGTACTTCTGAGGTGCTTCTGATGTAAGGTATGCCTGCCGTAGGTCTCCTTTGTGTTCCCTTATCTTTATCTTCTACTTTCTCTTTCTTTGTGGGTAGTCTGAATATCCTGTCCGGGAATCCGTTGGTTATTAAAGCGGATTTCACATGTTCGATTTCCTCTTTCTGGTCTTTGTTTTCTGTTACTATGGTTTTAGCCCGGTGGAGTAGGGTGCGTACAACCGATCGTTTGTGTTCCAGGTGGTGGTTGGGCTGAAAGTTCAGATACTGGTCGGTGTGCGTCGGTTTCCTGTAAACCGTGGCTTTCGTCGACCAATCGTCTGCCACGTGAACACATGTGTCCAGGAACGGAATACGGCCTTCTTCCTCTTCCTCTGAAGTGAACTTAATATGTTCGTCAATTGGGTTGATGTGATTCGTGAATTCCTGGATATTGTATTCGTTGATTTTTGTCATGGTGTCACCCACGTACCTCAGCCAGAGGGACGGTGGGTTCCTGGCAGTTTCCAATGCCTGTTTCTCAAAGAACTCCATATATAAGTTCGCGACAATCGGCGATACGGGAGATCCCATGGCCGCACCTTGCTTCTGTTTGAAGAATAGTTCATTGTATACGAAGTATGTGCTTCTAAGGCAGAGGTCTAACAACTCGATCATTTGTTCAGCACTGAGTTCAGAACGCTCGTTGAGTTTGGTGTTTTCAGCCAATTTGTTCTTGATCACTATGAGTGCTTTAGGTACCGGAATTGAAGTGAAAAGTGCTGAGACATCATAGGATACCAGTTTCGTGCCTGGGGGTACTTCAAGATCCTTTATCTTCTGAACGAAATCCACTGAGTTAACTATGTGGTGTTCCGTTTTACCCGCCAAGGGGCCAACGACCGAAGCAATGTATTTAGCTGTTGCGTACAGTACGCTTCCTGTGCTTGATACAATTGGTCGTAAAGAGGCATCCTTTTTGTGAATTTTGGGAAGTCCTTATAGTTTTGGAACGTTCTCTGCTGTGGGATAAAGTCGATTGTACAATTTATCTGAGATTAGATTGTCCTTCTTCCATTTTTTCAAGATGTTAATCAAGTTAGTTTTCACTTGCCTGGTGGGGTCCTTTTTTAGTGGTTAATTGGTATCCCTATCGCTCGTGAGCTTATCCATCTTGGCTACGTATTCCGTTCTGTTCAACACAACCGTAGTACGACCTTGTCAGCAGGTAGAATTACAATGTCTTTCGGTTTACCTAACTCATACAAGGCTTCTCTTTTCTTGATGGTGATGTTGCTTTTGGGTTTGGTGGCATTTTTTTTAAATCTTTAAAACTTCTGCCCTTAAACTTTCAGCGGCCGATTTATCCTGTAATTGATGGCAAACCTGTTCTGTGGAAGCAATATCGTCATTAATGTGGATGGGTGGAGGGGGAACACAAAAGTTCATACCTTTCTTTAACACCGACGTTTCTTCTTGTGACAGCGGCCTGTCCGATAAATTTACGACCCATTTGTCAGTGTTAATCAAGTCCCTGTCTGTTCCCGAGTCTGACTTCCCTTCTTTTTTCGATAACAATTTGAAAAATTTCTCTCGTTGCCGTCAGTTAGCCAGTGATCAGCTGATAAAGAAGATGTGATATCTTCGAAAATTCCAAGGTAAAAAACCCGGCTCTGAGTCCGAGAACTTACTCAATAATGCATCAACTAGAGCAGAGAAACCTCTACGAGCGTATGTTGTTATAGTCTATAATTTAAACATTTTAAATATTTATTAAACAGGTTTAACAAATTTGCCAAGAACTGTTCTTTCAGACTCGATTTAAAGGATACAACAGCGTTAACTTACTATAATCTACACATTCACCCTAAACAAACTTATGCTATTCAGACCTATGCGAAGTGAAAAACAAATCTTACCGGTCATAAGGAAAGCTGACAAGCCAAGTGGATTTCAAGCAGTCGAGTTGTTGTGAGTGACACTGAGACGATGTTTATCCTGTGCTTCCGTACCTTGAACAAAATTTAATACTGATTTCGTAGCATCCTTATATCGTTTTTAATAACTTTAGAAGTTTTTTAAATAAAAACCTTTTAGATCTTGTTTTCGCTTGCTTATTTTAGACTTTTCACCGTTTTGTTGACAGTTTTTTAGTCAAATCACGGCAGAAAGTTAATCAATTGACCCATTTCCGGGTGAGTTTGCTTATCGGTTCTAAGCGCATTGAATCAAAGGTAGGGGGATAATGGATGTAGACAGTATGACATGACAAATCTACAAAAATCAAGCGCTCTACCAACTGATCAGACTGCCAATCATTTTAAATGTATAATTTATTAAAAGTAAACTAATAAGCATGCATTTGCATGTATACATCGTATGTGTCTACTTAAACATACATCTTGTTCAAATACATAAATTAGGCTTCTCGAATGTTTAACATATATATCGTAAGCGTGTCGTTGCCAGTTTAATATTTGCTGTTTCCCAGTGTGTTCATTCGTAAACTGTGAATATGAGTAAATACAAATGTATTGGTTTTAATGCATATGCGTTGAAACGCTTTCTAAACAACATTATTTCAGAAGATACACAATCAAAAATGTAAATGCTTCTAATGAATTTTTATAATACACTAACCAGTTGACACAATGTTTTTATTATAATAATAAGTCAATAACCTTTAAAAAATATACCAGCGTAGCTGACGAAAAAAAAAGTTCCAGAAACACAGAAAATCATAGCGAACAGTGCGTAGTTATAAGACATCACAGACAAATTTTCGTTCCTCCAATCTGGACCGCAAGTTAACCGGTTGGGCACCAAATCAAAGTTACCCCACCCTAGCAGAGGAGTAGTTTCCCAACACAATCCATACCCATAACTTATTAGTAATATAATTACACAGTGGAATCGGGTTATTTTCTTTGCAATGCGGAAGTTCATAATGACGATGAAACGGTCGACAGCTATCGCCGCAAGAATGGTTATATTGGCAACAGCCAAAACAGTCGTCATGAAGCCGTACACTGCACACATGACATCGCCGAAATCCCAAAGCCCTCTGAAACAGGGAATGATAATAAAGGGGAATCCGACTATGACCATGACCAAATCACTCCCTACACAACCCATAATAAAAACGTTCATGTGCGTCCGGAGTTGAGGGGTTGACTTGATTGTGAACAACACAGCCGAGTTCAATAAAAGTCCGAATATCATTAGAATCACGAACACAACCCCGAGGGCTATTTGACGTTCGTCACAAGAATTGTTTTTCGCGGACATATTTGTGTTATTCAACGCCACGCCGCTCGCAAGTTTACCATAATAGAACGATGACTGCTTTGTTAAATTTGCGCTTGATACAAATATTGATTAATTCAAATGCACAGTTTAACAAGTTGTAATATGCGCAATTTTCTATCCGTTCTTAAACACTGTAAAACGGTTCCTGTTTGAGATTATATGTTCACGTCTAACCTCAAATGATATATATTAGACAACTTGTTTTCTAACGTCAAAACAGACAAACAGCCAGTGCATAATTGTCTTCTCTGACACGGTATTCATATAGACAGTAAGACATAACCATGTGTCCGGTACCTACTGATGATCTTTGCAAATGATGAACCAATAATCTAGTCGACGTGCAATGTACCGGCCTTAAGTTGAGAACGAAACAATAGTATCGGGAAAATGTCGTATGAAGTATTTCGTTGGCTTTCTATCTTTGTGACAAACATTGCATATATATATAAATGACATCACCGGTTAACCTTCCTTTTCGGAATCCGAACTGAGCTTTCTTTCGATATCATATAAATGGCAAACTTAAATACGTTATACATGTTGTAAGAAGTTTGTAGTAAATAACTCAGACAAGCATCTAACAGAATTTATCTCTATAATTACTCGTTAAGTACAACAATATTATCATTATATATAAACATTATTCAGCTCCACTAGCCAAGCATAAAAAAAACACTTCTGAACTATACTCGCCTTTCTAAATCCCAATTTGATTTCACGTAATTAACAATTAACTCCGTAATGAAAGTATGATTTACATGAAGGTTATATCTAATGTGTACGTTCGCAATACACATCACCATAATGAATTGTTAAGTGATAAATGCGCGAAAAACATCATTCTTTAAAATGCAAATGATTGTGTTTATAGTCTGATTATGATAACTTCAATCGAATTTTGACATTTGCCCCAGATCACTAGGATATGAGTCGTCCGTTTTCATTCGGCGCAGTATGCAGCCACGAAACATTGGCTTATTTCCCTCACAGGTACCCATTTATACTCCTGGTTGGAGAAGAGCAAGCGTGGGATTAATTTTTTGCTCAAGAAAACTCCGCAGTGTAAGTGGGATTCGAATCAGGGACATTCCGATTCCTAGACCAGCAACCTACCACTAGACCACGGTCCCATTTAGTGAGAAACAAAATCAATAACAGACACTCATTTATGCGATATAAATGTAAAGTGGTCAGTATTTTGCTATCGAACGTTAAGAATGTGTAAAATGGTTGATTGACAAAGTGAATATTAACTGAAATGGCATTGCTATTAACAGTAATATCGGATGAGGATGTTTATATCAGTTCGTCTGGGGTATAATCAATAGTATCAGTACAATATGTCACTCTGTTATGCGTATTATAATCCCATGTCAAGACAACACGACTATTAAAATTTCAAACTATATATTCAGATCCAAAAATATTTAAATTACCGGTAGTCTTCAAATCTTTATTTAAATCAACATTAATAAACTATTAATGATGAATGAAAGTCATACACAATGATAATTAATCCTTTGTACATTTGTTCATGACTATGACATGCTATATACAATGTTGGTATATGATATGATATATGTATATAAAATATGCAAGCGTGTATGTTTAAATGAATTTCTGAATAAATGGTTATATATATTACTGCATTTATCAACACGAATGATGCGTGAAGTGTACGTGTTAAACAATTTAATATATATGCTGTACTTTATATTTAATTATCCTGTAAAATGCCTACAATTGCTTCGTGCCATTATATCTCACACATTTTGTGTTATAACGAGACCGTTATAATAAGGAATAATAGTTCAATTATTCCAAGTATAGTCTGCCCCATTATGATAATTGCTCTTATCACATTAAGTTTTTGAGGATGGTTCAACTAAAGTAAAGCATATGACAATATAGTGAACTCTGCATATAATTGTTGTCAGGTGCTGTCATGGTAACAGTGCCATCCCAATTGATCCTTTATTATTCCATGTGCTACTGCCCAATTACTGCCCAATTACTGCAAAATTACTTCAGGTCTCATGACGCACGATGACATGCGTGAATCAGTAAATAGCAAACTGATGTTGACTGAAACGGTTTGATGATTGATTGATGTCATGAATAGATATGAACGAGGTGGAAACGACCACGACAAACAGTTTAGATACTATATCTCGATAAACATCAACTATTCCCGGAGGCTGACACAATTTGTGTCGTGAAATGGAGTGATGGAGTGCTGTAAGACTTTCTTAACACAATCGCACCTTATAAGGAGAATCTTTGCATTACTATTTGCTAAACAACCTGCATCACGAAACCCATAAGCATACACAATTTATAACATGAGGGCATTAACACTGAACAAAGTTTCATTTTATGAATTGGGATTTCTGGGAAAACATTATATATATATATATCTGTGTTAATGTTGTATACATAGTATTTCTTACACACCATGTTGTCGATTTCTTGTAGGAATTCTTTCCAGAGAGGGTAGTTAAGCGAACTGTCTGTTGTGATTTCTATTTTCGGATACAGCGCATACGCTGAGTAATTTGTCTTGAAATAGGAACGTGGTCAAGCAGTCTGAATGCTCTTTTCGTTGCTCGCAATTCCGGTAGCCACATATGATTAATATAGTCATCTTAAGCATTTAAGAGTCTTTACGTGCGCACGTGAGTGTTTGTATGTGCGCAGATGTGCATCATTTCTTGATCTCTGGTTTGTTGTATGTTTATATGAACATTGATGGATTTTAGGTTTTTTACCTTTGTATAGTTATACTTGTTTGTGACCGAACATGAAGCTTAAAAGGTTGTTTCTACTAGCATCTCCAAAAACAAATAGGGTAGATAGGTCGGCAAATGTTTTAATGAAACATGAGTTATTTCACTCTTATATAAGAATGTTCAATCACAAATATCGTCAAAAAATAAATGTATGACATTATTCCATATTTAAATGTAAAATTGTGTTGCATTCTATAAGCAATGGTTGACTCGTCTTAATTTGTAATTATTAAATATTAAACTATATATAATTTGTCGAAAGTCTCCGTAATCCGAAAGTCCCTTTATCGGTAACCAAAGTGCCTGCAACTTTATGTATACCACCTATTAACACATGCTCTATCTTTGTTTATATTTTATTGAATACTATCAACATTTCAGTATTTGAAACACAGTTATTACTCTGAATGCTGGAATAGCAAACAATTTCTTGCAATAGTTCCAAGTAGTTTTATTTTGTTAAAATGTCTACTGGTCATCCAGTATATGCTGTTTTCCGACCGCATTTTTCTATTTTTGGGGTAAAAATATACCATTCTTCCATGAAATTTTGTCTTCCCAATACAAAAGGATACACCATATATCAACTCGACCATGTGTCTTGTCTTAAAAACTAATCTTTAGGATATAACTTTACAAAACACAGAGGAACTTACCTCTCGCGCGTGGCGTTTGTTGTTCTCTGTTATCAAAGTGCAATCCGTCATCAAAGTATCCGCATACCCGGCGTGTTAACACTAACACAACTTTTTACCTACGAAAGCATATACATTTATTTTGTACAAATGTACCTGCGTGTGCAGGTGTTCATTCAAATGATCTACCACTGATTTCCACACAAACTCTTTTAAATACAATGCAGACAAGAGGGCTATGATGTCCAATCGATTATCTTGATTCACATTGTGATCCTAGCTTGGATATGTTTTTTTTAAGTTTGACTATGTACATAAAGGAAACTAAGTAACTCAAAGACGGGACAAATGTTGACCATGTAATGAAGCTGTGAATACATTTGTAAGAANAGTTGTTTTGATTTTATTTGCTGGCTTTAACAAAATAAGTTTTATTACGAAACATCTTGAAAGAATTAAACTTTTCTTCAGTTCTATTTATTTTCTTGTATGGATAAAAAGCTTTTTCTAGTGCCGTTTTATTAAAAGATAAAAATAATCCAATTTTGAGTGCGTTGCTTGAATATGACCTCCCTCACAAAAGCAATATGAATGAAGTCACATATTAGATCGATGAATGGTCACTGATACCACAACGTGTTTTTTCTGTCTGCATCAGATACCATAACTAAATCGATACAAGTATTACAAACGCTTGTGGCCTCATGTATAAGTTGTTTCAGATGAAACATAGTTTTAAAAGATGCTAAAACCAGACCTCTGGGTGTTGCAGTTTCAGGGAAGAAGTTTTTATGGAACAGAGTATTCACTATATACATAAAGGAAAACAAGTAAACCACAAGGTGGGGACTATTTTGATTTAGTGACCAATTTGAACAACCATACTAAAGGATGAATAAACGATATAACATGGTGAATACCAAACATCTGCACTGTATGGTTTTAAAGGAGCAGATTTGATTTCACTGTTAACATACAATGAGAATAAGTTACTTCAATTGAGGGGGCTGTTTTATCCCAAAGGCCACGTTTTAATAGATTTTGTAGACGTTGACCATATACGATGTTGAATGTCAATCAACAAACCTCTGAGCATTGCGGTGGGTATCAGATGAGAAAATAATGAAAGTTTTCACTATATACATATTAGGAATACAAGCTACATGCCAAATATAACAGGTCTTTGTCGTTTTCGAGAAGACGATTTTTAAAGTTATATGGCTATATAGGTCTATATAAATAATGTGACCCCAAGGGCATGATTTGAAAATACAATACATCTCTGTGTGTTGTCGTTTAAGAGAAGATTTTAAAGATATGTGTCTAAATTGTCTGTATAAATGTGACCAGTTTGACATGACTTGAAATATACGATGTTGCATGCACACTCTCAAATACCTGAGCTTTGCGGTTCGAGAGTAGATTTGTTTTTCAGTTTCAAAATGAAAAATCTATTTAAAGCTATATACATTAGAATTGAACGATATAAGCATTTTCTTTTAAAGAATACCAAATAATCATTCCTGTGAACTTTCGCGAATATCTCCCATTTATATAATGTCATATACTGCATTTAATTATAAAATTATACTATTTGAATTTATCTAAAATAAGTAAATTATCAGTTATATGCAAAGTAGCCGCAACTTTATTTATGGCAAGGAACCTTTTGGCAAACAATATGACTCAACACAATAATACTAGACATGACATACAAATACACAAACACGCAAAAGTTGAAAACAAAATGGGATCACCGCCTTTGAACGGTAAGTGCAAAGGATTTTGGGTTAAAACCGGTTTAAAAAAAAGCTCAAATCCTCACACTTGGCCTATAGTTATTTACAAAACATTTTAAATGAAAAATAGCAACATAGCCTGACAATTCAAATTCAATAACAACTAAAATGTGGACATAGGACACGTGCCTCTGCTATATGTCACTGGACACAAGAGCGAGTGTTGTGTACATGTAACAGACATAATGTTAATAGTTAACACAGCATGTATGTTAATGTGTAACTGTTATGTAAGTACCATATTTGTGCATGCGACATGTCATCTTGATATGATGATAAAGTTAGTAAAACAAATAATCGAAATCACATCATGCATGATAACGAAATACCTGATAGTTGCAAGAACATCTTCCATCAGCATTACCATTTAAGGACTTTCAGGCACAATATTCAAGTGTCCATTGCGATCATGACCTTAAAGCGAACGAAATAGTGTTTTGCCCACTTCACACTGCTTGAAAAAAAACGCGCTTAATAATGAATTTAACTTATATTAAATATTAGTATTAACCACGTTTAATGAAGTTTAATGTAATTGAATCGATGCTGAAACTCCCAATTTTACCGAGATTTATTTTGTTTACTTTTAAACTTAATTTCAGTTTACTATACTATAAATACCAGGGTATAACCAAGTCTTATAATCCCTGGACATGCAGTTCTCTGGAGTATCTGCTTTTATTAATGGTTGTGGTGCAAGACAATATTTGGTATCATCTGATGAAAAAAATGCATGGCGCTGAATAGATTCAAAGCTCGAAGCATTGCAGTTGGAAGTGCATAACTGGTGATTAACCCATTTATGCCTAGTGGACTCTCCCATCCTTCTAACTTGGATCAATTTATTTCCAAAATTAGGGATGTCTAGTATATTTATTTCTATATTTAGAATATTTCTTACAGAAATTCCTTGAAGCAAACAGCGCAGACCCTGATGAGACGCCGCATCATGCGGCGTCTCATCTGGGTCTACGCTGTTTGCCTAGGCCTTTTTTGGTAGACGCTAGGCATAAATGGATTAACCTCGCAACCCTAGCACACGCGAAACTTCGTCTGAATGTTCATATTCAAATTGCTCCTTTTCACAAGTCAATTATTCAACAATACATACATCATGTTCCTTAATGTCTTTCATTTGTGAATACATGTCAATAACTGTGCCTTTTTAGGTCAGCAGAAGTACCAACTAACGCCGTTGAATGCTAATTCAATCAATAGAAGTTCGTAAATATTAATTTCCTCTCCATGTAGTCTACACTGTCCTGTCCAAATAAATTACCGGACCTATTAAGAATTTGATTTTCAATCATTGACTCCTTCCAGAAGAAATTCGGAGCGGGCTAAATTTCTTGATAAACGTTACTCTTTCATATATTGATCTTACTTACATGTTTCTTCTTTTTCATTAACTTCAAGGCCATTCATTGAATTATTTTGTGCTGACTGAGTTTGTGTTCATCGTCTTCGTGATGACCGTCCAGAGAAAACTGATCGAGTGTTGACCATATAATGTAATTGTTGTCTTCATATTCTTTGGTTCTGTCATTACTCCCTTTGACAAGGTGACGGAGATTTTTCTGCGCAATTCATCATCCCATTCTGTGCAATTCCGGACAGACGTAGCCCAGTTAATTTCGTGTATGGCGTCTTGCATAGTAGCAACACACTTCATTGCTCTGTTTGCTCCAACTGGCATATTTAACATGCCGTTACAAAACTGCAGAATTGCGTGTCTATGCACCATTGCTCTGTTTGTTCCAACTGGCTTATTTAACAGGCCATAACAAAACTGCAGAATTGCATGCATATGCACATGTTTTTCAGTATGTTTCTAAATGCTTCTGTACGTGAAACGTAGCCATGTACGCACAGTCAACAACTGACCCATTATCATCCTCTATTGCATTGGATAACTTTATTCTCAATGCTTATCCAGCCTTTTCAGGATCGCAATCCATGCTGGCCTTGTCATTAATAATCAGTCTTTGTCATAAATGATCAATCCTGGTTGGTAAACAGGCTGGCTGGCAGACAGACAAGCCTATACACAGACAGAAAGATTGATCAGATATATAGATATACATATATACATATTGATTGATAGATTTATAGATTGATAGATTGATAGTCCGATATATATCAATGCGATAACGCAAAATATAATTGGTCCATGAAATGCACACGTTATAATAAGGATAACACACACGAGAGAAAAGTGTTTTCCTCTTATTTCCATCGCGGCTCTAGATATCGCTTGCGGGAACCATGGATAAGTCATATTTTAGGCATCCTATTACATATATAACTACATTGAACTAAGTTACACTATCCTATAACACAGAGGTAAACTGAGATTATAACCAATACTGCACTTGAAACGTGAGTTTATCGCAATATACGATATAATGACAAATAAAACGAGTTCTTATATTGAAAACAGTGGAATAAAAACACGGTTTATGTAAATTATTAAGACATGACAAATACAACACCTATAGATGATACATGCAAAATGTATATTTGACTACGAATAAAATTTACAATAAATACCTGATATTAAACTGAGCATTTAAATACCATAACAAATCTATATATAATGACAGAGAAAATCTATACATATAAACAATCATAACTTATGTCGCAAGAAAAACTGTTTGATGGCAGACCTAAGAGTTTAAGTTTAGTAAAACCAACCTAAGGTTAAACATTGTTTTTTACCATTATGAGCCCTGTTATTCATATTAAAACAAATATAATCATATAATAAGGCGTTAACTGGAGTTTATATAAAGCTATTATGAGCACGATTTTTAACCCGATCTTCAAGAAACTTGGTTAACATGTTCATCTTTACACAATCTAGGACGAGGTCCAATCTGGTTCATGTTCGTCAAAAAACAAGGTTAACATGATAAACCTAGAAAACATTGTTAACACCTGAAAGTAAACATTTATGACTAATCTTGATTAAACGTGGTCAGATTGATTATCTTGACAGAATCTAGGCCAAATTTATATGTGGTTCCCGTTAAAAAACTAGATCACCAGTTCATAAACCTTGTTACCACTCTAAAGGCCACATTTATGACTTATCTTGATGGACCTTAGTCAGAATATACATCTTGAAATTTTCTAGTCTGAGATTGAATCTGGTTCGATTGCGTAAATGTTTTTATTTCAACAGGTCAAATCCTATAAAAACAGTGTTGTATTTGTATAGGCAACATATATGACATAATGTTGATGAAATTTGGTCAGGATATTTATCTTTAAAATATCTATGACGAGTTTGAATATCGGTCACGTGTGCCCAAAAACTACGTTCCCAGGACAAATCTTAGAAAAAAATGTAAACACTCTAGAGGCCACTCTTATGAGTCAATCTCAATGCGTGTTTATCTTTACAATGTCCAATCGGAGTTTGAATCTGGATCACGTGCTTCAAAAAACTAGATCACAACGTCAAATGTTATATAGAATTATAATAAGCCTTGTTTCCACCCTAAAGGTCACATGTATGACTCAATCGTGATGGCAATTGGTCAAATGTTTGACTTGACAATATCTAGGCCGAGAACGTGCGTTCGAAAACTAGATCACCTGATCAAATCTAAGACAATCCTTGTTACTGCTTTTAAGGCCACATCTTTGGCTCAATTTTGATGAAACTTGGTCAAAATGTTTCTCTTTATACACAGATACTTGAAAAAAAAGTTGGTCCTTATATATATAATAAAAGAAACGGTATCCAACGATGA